>OY992876.1:10886014-10970391 GCA_963921405.1 Cepaea hortensis
TAAAAATGTTTACTTCATTTTAAAGTTATTTTGTTGAATTTTACAGAATTTCATGTACCGTTATGAATGTTTTAACATTTTTGATAAAATTGCTTTCTAATTATCTAATTTTGTAAACAGTCCTTGACCTTCATAATGTAGTGCTTCTTCTTCTTCTTTCATTCGACTTATATATGTCTATAACTGCAATGTTGCCTCTTGTATGAATTTAACTGTCCTTTTTAGTTCACTCAGGAGTCCATAGAGTTTATCTTCCACTGTCGTCTCTCTTGGCCAGAAGGTTTGCCTAGACATGTTGTAATTTGGGCAGTCTTTGAGTATGTGCTCTGCTGTCTGTGACGCCTATCCACATGTGCACATGGCTGATTCACCATTCTGGAATCTTGTATACATGTGATTGCGTAATCTATTGTGTCCTGTTCTGTGGCGAATAATAATGACTTGTTCTGGTCTCTCCATAACGTGGTAGTAGTCTTGAGCAGGATTTGGTGGCCTTCTGACTGATTTGATCATTCTTTTCTTTTGGTGGTATGTAACGGGCACATCAGGCTGTTCTTCTTTTGCTCCTTCCTTAGCCAATCGATCAGTGTTGTCGTTTCCGGGTACTCCAGAGTGGGATGGTATCCACTGTATGGTGACCTTATGCTGACTGTTAAGTTCAGAAAGTAGTATCCTTAGTACTGGCAATTTCCCAGACATCATTTCATTTTCGTTGAGGTGAGTTTCTTGCAAGCAACATACGCTTACCTTTTCTTGGTCCAAGGTGTTTTCTAGTTCTATGTTTTGTTGTTGTTGCTGCTGACTCCCTCCGCATTCCAGTGCATTAGTTTTAGTCTTTGTTTGGTATTTAAATATTGAGCACAACCCACTACTGGCAACGCTGCTCGTATTCTGGTATGAACCTAAGGCCTATCCACGCCAATGTGGAAGCACTAGACTCGAGTTTCGCTCTCGTTTGAGATCGTCAGTAGTGCATATCCTTGACCGTTTTGGTTTTTTTCCGGGTCCGGTCAAGGATATGCACTACTGACGAGCTCAAACGAGAGCGAAACTCGAGTCTAGTGCCTCCACATTGACGTAGATAGGCCTTAGGTTCATACCAGAATACGATCAGCGTTGCCAGTAGTGGGTTGTGCTCAATATTTAAATCCCAAATCCCGAAACAACCAACTAAATCAATTTGATTATTACTTGCTGGACTTTAGGCGGCCTAGTGTGCCTTGCCAGTGAGAAGACCTGATTGTTCGGGTCCACATCGATTGACGGACGTCATTCGCGGCGATCGGGCAAATCATGAGCTACAGCCTACGATGGGTAACGTTGTAATATTCTGTTATGATAATTTGGCCGTGTCCAGCGTGTGCGGCGTGGTTACACACCCGCTTCACACGCCAGTGATCCGGGGTTTGTTTCCGGGTCCGGTGAAGGATATGCACTAATTACGATCTCAAACGAGAGCGAAACTCGAGTATAGTGCTTCCACATTGACGTGGATAGGCCTTAGGTTCATACCAGAATACTATCAGCGTTGCCAGTAGTTGGTTGTGCTCAATATTTAAATCTCAAATCCCGAAACAACCAAATAAATCAATTTGTTTGGTATGGCCAAACGCTTTATTCTCAGGTCCCCTGGCTCCTCAGGACATCTGAGAAGGACCTCCAGTAGCTGTGGTTGGACCCCTTTGAGGCATAGGGCCCAGCACTACACCTGCCTGGGGGTACAACGCAGGGCGAGCACCATAACATTTAGCAGTAGATGACATATTTCATTACGCGTGATTGCGGAGCATCCTGATTTCTGTGGTGCGCCTCCTGGCTGGTTGCCTCCGTCTTCAGCACCTTTCCTTTGCTAGAGCAGACTGTTGTCTTACTCGAGTTTAGTTGTGTAAGCACGCATACACATGTCTGCGCATGTATGTACGTGCATACACATCTAGAGCGTTCTGGTTATTTCATGGCTCCAGTGACTCGCCGCCGCCCCTTCACCTGTTAGTGAAAACAGCTCCGCCAGGAGATAGCCTGGAGTTGGGCTTTTGCTTCATAGGCGATGAATGCACGAGCCATTGTGGTATTTATGTAAGGTTGGGCGCTCACCCCAACCCCAACCCCGGCTACATACAGCAACATTTGGACCCATGTATTCCTAAAAGGCAAATTTATTGATTTTCAAATAGAGAAATATTTATCGACATGAAATTTTTTTAATAAGGATGATTTTATGAAAAAATGAAAAAGTCATTTCTCCGGTGAATAAAATGATGTATTTTGCAAGAAACTATTAAATTTTAAAGTGTTTTGCTGCTATAAATTGTTTCCACATTTACAATGTCCAAATTAATTTATTTGTTTTAGTAGTCTTGATATATTTCTGAAATTTATTCTGAGCTTACTACTTGTTTTCCGAATATTTTATTTTCACACACAGGTGGAAGTAGGTTTTGTTTCATTTCCGTTTTAAAGTTTTGTACAAGTCTAACTGTTCGAATTTTTTTAAAACAATGAGTGTCAATAACAAAGTAAAATTGAAGATAAATGCCGTGTTTTTAATAATGAATGGACAACTAAGCACTGTTCTATAAAAGTTGGTAGCAAATCAGTTTGCTTGTTGTGTCGTGAGTCAGTGGCTGTCTTGAAGTAGTACAATTTAAAAAGACATTACCAAACAAAACTTTTCGATTTCGGATACAATTTAACAACCGAAGGGAGGGAAAGGAAAAGCCCGGAGTTGGTGAAAAATTTGGAGAAACAACAAACTATTTTCACTAAACAGTCTTCAATTCAAGATTCTGCAACTGAAGCTAGTCTTGTGCTGTCACAAAGAATTTTAAAACAAAACAAGCAATTTTCTGATGGCGAGTTCATCAAGGAATGTTTGCTAGATGCAGAAAACATTATGGGCCCGAAACTTTAAAAAAAACAACAACACACACACACACACAGATTTGACAACAGTACTTTATCAAGGAGAACTGTGGTCAGGCGTGTTGACAAGATAAGAGACAGTTTGATGCAGTACTCTCTTGCATTGGATGAGAGTACCGATGTACAAGATACTGCCCAATTATTTATATTTATACGTGGAATAAACACTTCTGTCAAACTCACTGAAGAGTTACTGAGTGTTGAGTCACTCAAAGACACAACCACAGGCCATGATATATTCAATGCTGTTACTAACTGTATTGAAAGAACTGGGTTGGTTTGGAACAAGGTGGCAAGTGTTACAACTGACGGAGCTCGTGCTTTGACTGGAAAAAATGTAGGTCTGGTAAAGTTGATAAGTGATAGGATTAAAGCAGAATATCCAGACGACACATTATTACCACTTCACTGGGTGATTCATAAAGATAGTCTGTGTAAAACTGCTTTGAATATCAAGCATGTTATTGACCCAGTTGTCAGTGTCATCAACCTCATCAGATCAAGAGGACTTAATCACAGACATTTCAAGGCATTACTTGACGATGTTCTGTACCAAACCAGTGTTCGATGGCTGAGTGAAAGGACATTTACAGCGCGAATTGGCCTTATCAGTCACATTCGCTACCGCCATAAGTAAAAGTTATTATGTCTTTTTAAAGCACAAACTATCGTCTGCCAAGACGGCAAGGTGCCAATGAATGCGAACAAAAATTCGCGTGCTTGAAGATCAACAAATCTAAGAATAGGTTTTTATTGTCGGACTGCAACTTGCATGCTGTCATGCGATTTTCAACAAGTAAACTTGCTCCAGATTTCAAGAAAATTGTCAAAAAGTGGTAGCAGTTACATACATCTCATTAGAAATCAACAATTATAGTACAATGTAGTTGGTTTGTATCTAAATTAAAGCCATTGATAGATAATAAAGAATATTTGTTATCATAACAAGTTGTAAAATCTTGTTAACAAATTAGTAAACGTTTATGTCATATTGTCAAATATAATGTATAAGTGTATAAGTAAAAAAAATTTCAATAATTAGTTATTTATGGTGCTTAATAACCTATAAATAATTAATAATTACTTATTGTGATAGGTTGCGGTAAACAAAATGGACATTGTATATATATATATATATATATATATATATATATATATATATATATATATATATATATATATATATATAAAGGCGATGTATGTATGTGTGTCCGTTCTTTATGCGTTCGCGAACTGTCCATCCGATTGAGATGAAATTTTCTACACGTCTTCTTCTAATTGCTGTGCAACCAATTGTCATAGTCATTTTAGTGTACAATCAGCTATTTACTTACTAAAATTTAATATTTAAATTTACATTATCATTTCTATATAGCGAGGGGACTTAACTTAAGAAAAGTTATTTCAAGGGACATAACCTTTAATTGCTTTGTATATATTTTATATATAGATTCTTGCATTGTTTTCAAAAATTTATAAACTCTTTTTCTACAGTTATTTACAGGCATATGAGTTATAATAAATAATGATATAATCTTTAAGGCATTTTCAAAGTTTTCATAAAAATAATGCATCTATTTAAACAGTGAAAATTGTCTAACTCATCTTTTTATGTTTAAAGAAGTTATCTACAGTCATGTAGGTGATTTAAAAACAGTTTTCATTAAAAACAATGAATGGTGTGTGGAAAGACATTCTTAAGTTACTTTTTTTTTTTAGTTATATGAATTTAATGAGACGCTCACGCCAGGAGCTGGGCGAAGCCGCGCCGGGTCAGATAGATAGACAGACAGACAGACAGACAGATAGTGGGGAACGGGAGCTTATATGACTACTTATATGAATTAAATGAGATGCTCCCCACCAGAGGCTGGGCGAAGCCGGGCCGGGTCAAGACAGACAGACAGACAGACAGACAGACAGACGGGAATGAATTAAATTAGATGCTCCCCACCAGGGACTGGGTGAAGCCGGGCCTGGTCAGACAGACAGATAGACAGACAGACAGACAGATAAGCGGGAACGGGAACGGGAGCTGATATGACTACTTATATGAATTAAATGAGATGCTCCCCACCAGGAGCTGGGCGAAGCCGAGCCGGGTCAGACAGACAGACAGACAGACAGCCAGACAGACAGTCAAGCAGACAGACAGACACACAGACAAATAGATAGATAGATCCCCGCCAGGGATTGGGCGAAGCCGGGCCGGGTCAGCTAGTGTATACACACACACACACACACACACACACTTATATATATATATATATATATATATATATATATATATATATATTTTTTTTTTTTTTTCCCCCGCGTTTCCATCCTGTTTCAGGATATTGCGGTCAACACCAGCATCTTTCAGCTGTATGTTGATTCCTAGGCTAGATTACGCTCATCAGCACGCCACGACTTTCTGAGCGACCTGCTCCATACTCTCATAAGTCACTTTTGCAATTCGAACCACTGCTAATTCTCGTCGCGTCACGTGACGAGAGTATTCGGGGTTAGCGGAGAAAGCTGCTAACTCCTCGGCCATGGAGCCGGCATATATATATATATATATATATATATATATATATATATATATATATATATATATATATATATATATATATATGCGTGACCCCCCTCCCAATAGCTTTACATTTGTCAATGCGGCCCTCCGCACAGAAAGTTTGCCCACCCCTGTTAAGGCAGGAAATCAGACCCTTTCCTAATAACATGTGGCTTGAAACAGGGTGATGCACTATCGCCGCTCCTTTTCAATCTGGCTCTAGAGAAAGTTGTAAGGTAGGTAAAGGAGGAATGTGTTATTGGAGGAACATCCAGACTGCTTGGTTACGCAGATGATATACATATTATAGGGGAAAATGAAAAAAGACAGTGGAAATATTGACTCACTTAAAGGAGAAAGCTGAACGAACGGGGCTGGTTATCAACCAAGATAAGTCAGAATATATGGTAATTTCAAGAGAAGGAACGGCTAAAAACTCTGGCCACATACAAATAGATAATATGACCATTAAAGGAACGGAAACATGCAAATACCTGGGTACAATCTTCAACTGCTCCAACATAATAAGGGAAGAAATACAAGCTAGAATCAACTCTGGAAATAAGATATACTATGCACTACAACATCTGCTAAAATCAAATGTGCTATCTAGTAACACCAAAATCACAATTTACAAAGCACTGATCAGACCAGTTGTGCTGTATGGAAAATCTTAAGACGCAACTTTGGGCCCATTAGGGATGCACAAAGTGGAGAGTGGAAAAGAAGCAACAAAGACATTTATGATCTGTTTAAGTTCCCGCTAATCACTGGTATCATGAAGGCTAATAGACTGCAATGGCTGGGGCATATAGAAAGGTTGGAAGATAATAGGGAAACAAAACTCGCTTACACTCAAGAAATAAATGACCGTAGACTCCGAGGTAGACCAAGAAGACGGTGGAGATATAATATACACACAGATCTACAAGCACTTGGAATCAACGACTGGCAAGAGAAGGTCCACCAGAGAGACGAATGGAGACGGCTTGTATCTGCAGCAAAGAACCTCAATGGCACGGAATGCTGAAGAAGAAGAAGAATATCGTCCACACTTCATTATCATGGGACTTTATCAAATAAAGAATCCATTCTACATCTCTGCTATATACGTATAGAGGATCTGTAGGTTTATGGTGTCAAAGGTGGTCATATAACCTTTGACCAATCTCTATATGTCAACCTTCTGTGCTAAACAACTCGCCGTAAGTCTACAAAGACTGTATCTTGTGAATTACCTTTTTTTAAGCATGGTTCTCATATGCATAGTAGGCCTATGACTAGCATTTTCAACATAGTCATTAATGTACTTTGCAATGATCGGTAGCATATAAACTATTTCAGAAATACATCACAACCAAAAGAAAATATTTAAGTCGGACACGCCCTTTTGGTCAATGGCGTGTAGCCTCAGCCTCCTTAACGATATAGAGGACTGAAGTCTAACATTGCAATGAGTTTCAAAACGTCCCCTGGGGGTCGCCATGCCGTTCCTCAAATATGTTTTAAACTGAGTTCAGAATCACTATGAGTGTAATGTAATTGATATCTGTTGGGACTTTTATTTGGACATCCTCCATATACGTTTCCCAAACATATTTTAGATTGAGTTCAGAATCGCTATGAGTGCAATGGACATCTATTCAGTATATCCTCCATACACGTTCCCCAGCCTTGTTTTACATGGGCTTCTTCATGCCTATCTATGTCATTACGCCCCAAATGAAGGTACGTGTGTATTCTGACAGTATATTCCTCTCACCATCATTTAAGCATTGTAATATATCATTTGCCTTACTGTTTTACTATTGACCAATGTTTTTATTCACCTCTGGCGTCGTTGATTCAGCCTGGGCATATAAAGTTGCTGTTAGAATCATTTTCGACACGTTTATCTTCCTAACCTCTTTTATCAAACCTGAGCATATCATTATGCTTGAAATGTGGCAACTTTAAAATTCCTGTTGACCGAAACATTATCCTATACAAATGTATTTAATCGGTTAGCAATTAATAACCCATATACTAGTATTTCTGTAATATAAAAAATATGCTAGTTCACCCTGCCTCCACACAAGAGTATTCCCTATGCATCGCTATCCATTGTCATGGTACCTTTCAGTCGAGGCCAACATAAACCAAATAGTGGTAAGCAACACATGCATGCAATTTGACCTATCAGTCAAATTTCGCTACATTCCGCGAAAGGGCCGTCGTCGATACGCAGGGACGTAATCAACCTCACACCCGACGACGCACCTCACCAATTTGTAACAAAATCGCGCAGGATTTGATTCAGACCAGCGATTCCTCTCACTCACCCCGGCGGTTCTGTACCGAAACGATATAGAGTAGGTGTTAACAAAAGCACAAAACCGCCAAGATAATGCCAGAAACTCACCAACACGGATCTAACCCATTCAATTCGTTACCTAAAATTGACCCAAAATCTAATAATTATCATACAACTGTTAGAGTCTTGATTTGCAATCAATAAAGGCTCGTGGTGACTAACAGATGTGATAACAATCACTCACACAGAATGAATGTACAAAACACACGGTGCCATCTCTCATCTACTTTAATCACACTTCTCACAAACAGAAATCATAACAGGCATCGCTCAACTCAGCGATAATGCCATTTCAATATACATATATATACAATACATCGGTTCATGAAAGCAATATTACATACCATGCCCTCAGTCTTTCTATACTCAAAAGGCTTTCTCTCATCTAGCGTCAACTCATACAATAGATACATGCACTGCTCTCTTTCTACGTCTGTCCAGTCGTACGGTCCAAGGCTGTCTGACCGCTAGCCGCAGTGAGCCCGCGTTGGTCTTGCTTTCTCTTCTCGTGGTCTCCGTGTACCACGCAGAAGTGTTATCACGCAGAGGTTCCTGTTACTGCGTCGTAGGTGTTAATGCAGTTCACGGGCGTACCTGGCCGTTGTTGCCAGGCGCTAGTGATGAAGACCCGGGAAAGATTCTGACACAACAACTTATTCCTACTCGACTTCAATTCGACACGACGATCTCTCGACAATCGCAACGGCGGCGATGTGTCTATCTACCGTCTTCGATGTTACAACTTAGTCACACACCAGTCACCGCAACGCAGGAATCCATCGATTTGAACGGAAATTGTGTTACTTACCCGGTGTTAGTCATTATCATAAACAACCACAATAATCATAAACGATAACCACCATCGTGCAAATATATAAATCCATAAACATTCAACTCAAATAGTAATATAAAGTTTAAATAATCAACCTTATAACATAAAGAAGAAGAAAATTATATCAATAACACAGCTACCTTAACTTATTAATATAATCTAATATTGCACTAATAATATACGATATAATATACAATACTTTTTAATAACTATTTATTATCTATCACTACTATTTATTTCACTATATATTCCCTATTGTACTCAATCAATCAATCAGGTGCCGTCTCCGCAATGAAGGTTGGCTGCAATGGATCTCCAACACTGTCTGGCTCTTGACTTGACTGTACATTCCGCCAGTCGTCCATCTCTTGATGTTATCCTCCCATGTGTATCGTTGTCTACCTCTTGCTCGCTTGCCTTCAACCTTGCCTTCCAGTATGGTTTTTATAAGAGTATCATGTCTTTTAACGTGGCCAAAATATTTCACTTGTCTCCTCTTTATTTCTTTCATCAACTCTCTCTTCATTCCCAGTTTTTCTAGGACCTCTGCATTTGATTGTTTTTGTTTCCATGAAATACAACCTATTCGTCTGTATATCCACATCTCCAGGGCTTCTATGCGACTTTCTAGTTGCTTGTTTAATGTCCAGGCTTCCGCGCCATACAGTAGTGTTGATAATACGTAGCATTCACTGTTTATGTTTACAACTTTTATTTGATAATGTTTTTTTTTTGTTTTCTAATGTGAATGTATCATGCGTAATATTCATTGTTTATGCTTACAAAATCCATTTGACAATGTTTTCCCCCTATGTTAATGTAACATGCACATTTGATGAATGAAAGATGAGTGATTGAAAGGGCCGAATTTAAGACGGGCCTGCGTGCCCAGTTTCTTACCCTTTTAAAATAAAGTTTGATTGTTTGTTTATTTGTTTGTTTCACTAAGATTTACCCGCTACAATCAATAATATTGGTCATTTGTACTTTTTAAGGTTTTCATTTGTACCCTGTGTGATGATAGTGTATAGGCCACTACAACACTCTACAGATCACTAATAACCCCTACCCACCCCTTACCAGCGTATTTCACTAAGCTTTACCCGCTAAAATAAATAATATCGATCATCTTTACCCTTTTAAGGTTTTCATTTGTAACCTTATGATGATAGTAAACAAGCCACTACGGCACTCTACAGACCACCAATAACCGCTACCCACCCCTTACCAACGAATTTCACTAAGCTATACCCGGTGCAATCAATACTATCGGTCATTTTTACTTTTTAAGGTTTTCATTTGTAACCTGTGTGATGATAGTGTATAGGTCACTACGACACTGTACAGATCACTAATATCCACTATCCACCCCTTACCACCGAATTTCACTAAGCTATACCCGCTGCAGTCAATATTATCGGTCATGTTTACTTTTTAAGGTTTTCATTCGTAACCTGTGTGATGATAGTGTTTACACCACTATGACACTCTACGGACCACTAATAGCCGCTATCAACCCCTTACCAACGACTTTCACTAAGCTATAACCGAGACAATCAATAATATCGACCATCTTGACCTTTTAAGGTTTTCATTTGTAACCCGTATGATGATAGTGAACAAGCCACTGTGACCCTCTACAGATCACGAATAACCGCTACCCACCCCTTACCAACGAATTTCACTAAGCTATACCCGCTGCAGTCAATATTATCGGTCATGTTTACTTTTTAAGGTTTTCATTTGTAACCCGTATGATGATAGTGTTTACAATGCTACGACCTCTACAGATCATATAACTGCCATATTTACATGTTTACCTATTACGATTTTCATATGACACCTGTCACGACCCAAAGTTCGAACCACCTAGCCCTACCCCACACGCCGACACCCGCGCCCCACCCCTGAGCACCCATCCCCACGTCGGTCCGCGTGGTACTCTTTTTCTCGTTTCAGTTTACATCTTTTTATTGGTCAGTATGTTTTTCATCTTGCTAAAGTCAGTGGTTCTCAACCGGTGGGGAATTCTTCCCCAGGGGGGAATTTTGGGGTTTCCATGGGGGGGGGGGGGGGGGGGGGGAAATGAAGATTATTTCAAGATCGCGTTAATGCAAGAGCCGATTACTTGATCTTGTTTTTCCCTTCATACTGTACGCTTCTGTACGTATCACCCTTCTGAAATTCATTTTATAACGTAAGTAGACCCGCAAATCACATTTTATGTAGATGTCTAGACTTGTTTTAGTATGTGCTATTAAATTTAGCTTCAATTATTACATATACTGTGTAGGGGCAGGGGGAAATATTTAGGGAGGAAATACGAAAGGGGGGTGGATGACGTTCTAAAAATATGGTAGGGGGGGGGGAAATGACGTCCTAAAAATATGGTGGGGGGGGGGGGGAATGACGTCCTAAAAATATGGTGAAGGGGGGAACGGACCAAAAAAGGTTGAGAACCACTGTGCTAAAGGCTACTTTTGCCTTGGCGATTGTTGTTCTAATCTCTTCAAGGCATCTCCCATCAGATGTTATTGCTGTTCCGAGATAATTGTACCTGCTCACTTGTTGAAGAATATTCCCATTTACTTGTATATTACATTGTGGTATTTCGTTCTTCCTAGTGACGACCATAATCTGTGTCTTTTTACAATTTAATTCTAACTCTAGTTGTTCACTGTGTGTAACATCCGCATCTATTAAATTTTGCAGGTCCTGTTCATTGTCTGCAATCAAGACTGTATCATCTGCATATCTAATGTTATTGAGGCATCGTCCCCCAATGTTGATTCCTTCCATATCTTCAATATTTCTGAAAATACTTTCACTGTACAGGGAAAACAGATCTGGAGACATT
This sequence comes from Cepaea hortensis, assembly GCA_963921405.1. Classification (NCBI taxonomy): domain Eukaryota; kingdom Metazoa; phylum Mollusca; class Gastropoda; order Stylommatophora; family Helicidae; genus Cepaea; species Cepaea hortensis. The sequence goes on from OY992876.1 coordinate 10,897,536, forward strand.
ACAAATCCCTGTCTCACACCTCTCTTAATAGGCTGATATTAGCTTACTTCATTATCCACTCTTATGGCAGCTTTTGTTTCCAATATATGTTTTTTACAAGTCCAAGGTCTTTTCCATCAATTTGTAGATCCTCAAGCATCCTTATCATGTTGATATGTCTCACTTTACCGAAAGCCTTTGTGTAGTCAATAAAACAAAGGTGTAAATCTTTGTTTACTTCTATAGAACGTTCGATTACGGTTCTGAGTATATACACAGCATTTACTGTACCCTTGCCTTCTACAAACCCACATTGTTCTTCTCCTATTTCAGGTTGTATTTTCCTCCTAACTCTTTGCATGATAATTCTTAGCAAAACCTTTGTGATGTGACTCATTATACTAATTGTTTGATGTTGATCACATTCCAAGGCTCCGGATTTCTTTGGGCCCTCATTCACGATCAATTGTTTGAAAACTGTCTGTTGCATCGTTGTGAAATTTTTCCTGCCGTCTTATATTTATCCTCACACAAAAAATATGTCTTTGATAGGTCCAAAGGCAACTTACATTGTGGAAAGTGGTGACATTTCTTTGATATTATGGCGAAAATATGTCAGGTCTTAGTCAGATATGACTGAGCTACCGTATAACAGTAGACGGTACTACCTGTTTTCTGTTAGCGCCGAACGTTTGGCGGCGCTTACCAAACCCGACACCCCACATTGTGCCAACGGCTTCGGGCGGAAGAGCGCAATTGGGAGGGTACAAGCCTTACCCTGGTGCGAGGAAATGCAAGCCAAAGACAAAATGTCATCGCAGGGCAGACCAGGCCCTAAGCCTTGGTTGGCAGCTGGTCTAGGATCGAAGCTCTGACAGGCGGACAGTTAGAGCATTGCTTTGCTGATCCGGCAGATTCTGCAGCTTGTCTTGTTCCAGATGTAGGGGTGTTACCTTTCCTCTGGAGTGAACTAGGCAGTCCGAGAGAGGGATCATGCTGCATGGGCAACACATGATCTCTATATTTTAGTCCAGGCTTTGTGCTATGGAGAGGCAATAACTCCATCCCTGGTCTTAACTGGTCTCGGAATCAAAGCGAGAGGCAACTGTTACTGGTTATAAGTCCCTGTCAACTGGCGTAGACATGGGGCGCCACGCGTTGCCTCTGACGATGGGAGACACCTACAGGTGTCACTGATCAGCTACCGCCCGCCTCAAGCTGGGCAGCCCCCGGCCAATTGGGTGCTGATCCGCCACAGCCTGCCTGCTTCAATGGGTGCTTGGCGCTAGGACAAAATCTGAATCGCAGGCTGTAAAAACCAATGCACCAGGTACAAACAAAACTAAAAATAGAATCCTCAAGCTACGGCATGCAACCTGGAACGTGAGAACCAGGTGTCCAGGATTTTCCACTGACTTGACCAATATTGACGATGTGAGAAAAACGGCTGTGATTGATGCCGAACTCAATCGTCTTAACATTGATATTGCTGGCCTGCAGGAGACTCGCCTCGCTGAGGAAGGGTCACTCAGGGAAAACAATTACACCTTTTTTTTGGAAGGGTAGAGGGCAGGCAGAAAAAAGGCAACACGGTGTGGGCTTTGCAGTGAAGAATTCGCTACTGGGAATGATTGAAATTCCAGCAGGAGGAAATGAAAGACTATTATCCCTGCGCTTGGCAACCTCTTGTGGGTTTGCCACCATTATTACTGCATATGCACCGACACTCGATTCCTCTGATGATGTGAAGGATTCGTTCTATGAGGAGTTGGACTCCGTGATCAAGGCAGTTCCAAAATCTGACTACATTTATATGCTCGGTGATTTCAATGCTCGTGTGGGCAAGGACTCGAGTTCATGGCCAGTGTGCCTTGGAAAATACAACATCGGTCGCATGAATGAAAATGGGCAAAGGCTGCTGGAGCATTGCACCAGTAATGACCTATGTATTACAAACTCCTTTTTGAAAACAAAAGAGATGCATAAGGTCACATGGAAACATCCAAGATCCGGCCATTGGCACCAGCTGGACTTCATCATCACAGGGAGACAACATCTGAACCATATATCATTGACTCGAAGTTACCACAGTGCTGACTGTGATACGGATCATTATTTGGTTGTTGCAAGGGTTAGACTGAGACCAAAGAGAATCTACACAGCTAAACACAAATCTAGCCCCAGGATTAATATTATTAACACTCACGATCTTGAAAAGTGCTTTCAGTTTCAACAGCAACTTGAAGACGCTTTCACTGATACACCAGAAAATTGTACAGTAAATGATAAGTGGGGTCAAATTAAGGAAACTCTTTATAAAACCGCTGTAGGGGTTTACGGCACTGTGGATCATAAGAGGCAGGACTGGTTTGCAGCAAACAGCGAGACTCTGCAGCCCTTGATTGATAAGAAGAAGAAATCTTTCTTAAGAAACAAGGAAAGACCAACGCGTAACACTCTGAGTAAACTAAGGCAAGCTAGGAAGGATGCGCAAAAGGCTGCCAGGCAGTGTGCAAACGATTATTGGATCAAGTTATGTGAGTCCATTCAAATCGCAAGTGATAAGGGAAACATAAGAAGCATGTATGAAGGAATAAAGAAAGCCTGTGGTCCAGTGATCAAAAGAAGTGCACCATTGAAAACCTTGACTGGAGAAATTATCAATGACAAGAAACAGCAGATGGACAGAGTCCAGAAAGGGTACAGTGATGCAGGGACATCGTTACGCCCGCCAGGCGACTTAGCTCCCAGCAGGGATGCAGCAACTTCGTTACGCCGCCAGGCGAGTGGTAGTTACCGGCCTGCAAGACTGCTGGCGGACGAACGACCAGCGGTCAGGCCAGGACGACGCTAAACGCACGCATGCCTCGTGAAGCCACCTGAGGTGGGAGGCAAGTGGCGAACTAGCGGGAGACAGCTCTGGGACACGGACTTGGATGGACGCATGATGAGAGAAAGGCGTTGTGTGGTTTTCTGTGCTGAAAGTCGAGTGTCTGAACATCTTGAATGTTAGACTTGTGAGCTGTATGGTAGATGTAAATGTATTGAAGTATTACATATATATTGTTGTGATCATCGTTCTGTGTTAGATATGTGAATAAATCCATTGAACGGTGTGTCGTTGAGTCTTACGTCAAATCACGTTGTACTTGTACTGTCTCACATGTGTTAGGTTAGCGAGCCAAGTTTAAGACCCTGACATGTGTGGACGTGGCGGCATTCGTCCGGCTTTGAAATGAACGTGTTTATGTGATTAACGATTTAAAACTAGAGTTTGTGAACTTAGAATTTTTGTCAAACTTTATAGTACATGTAAATGTGAACGTGGAAGGCTCATTTTGATTTATTACTACATTATTTAAACATGTGTAAGACTAGTTGTAAACGTACAGTGCATACATATTGTTTGATCTTGTAATCGTGTAAAACATTTGTGATTTGTGAAATTTGTCACCGTTTTGACCTTGTCGACATTGTGATCTTGTCGCCATTGTGACCTTGTCGCCATCTTGTAAACTTGATGTCTATGTCCTTACTGAATGTCATCTTGATGTAAGTGATGTGTCATCAATGTTGTAGAGTGTTGAGATACATGTAGATTGTCTTTGTGTATTGAGTTTGTGGAACGCAGAAAATTTTGGAAAGAAAGTAACTTGTATTGAAAAAAAAATTGTTGACGGACAAACTTACGACCTACAACTACACTCAACGCCATACAAACCTAATCAACACTTAGTGACAAGCAGGCACACACCAACAAATAGACGCTAATTTATTTTCCTCCAAAAACAAAGCAGGTTTTCCGAACCATCCGAAACCGTGCCGTAGAGGTCATTTGTGTTTTCGAAGTAGCGACCCTACAGTTCCTAGCCCGATTTCCAACCGTTCTTCACCGCATCCAGGGCACTTGAGTATATTTTTCTTTTCATATACTTTAAGGATGCAATTTTAGGCACATATTGTCAATAGAAATCAATTGTAAATTGTTGATTACTAACCACTTACAACATATTTCGTGTGGCTGGTATTTCATTGACATTTTTCATCATGTCTTCATTAAATGATTTCATCGATATGGGGTTAAAATTAAAGTTAACAGGTGATGAGTTAACAAAGTGGAGTGAGAATAAATACTCTGAACACCTTCGCGAGAAAGCTACTGAACGCGATGAAAGAGCGGCTGAAAGAACATTAAAGCAAGCAGAAGCAGAACTGGCTGCAAAGACAAAACAAGCCGAATTAGAACTGGCTGCAAAGACAAAACAAGCCGAATTAGAACTGGCTGCAAAGCAAGCTGAGATAGACAGTGAACTTAAGAAGGCAGAAACAGCCTTAAAGCAAGCTGAGATAGATAGTGAGTTGAAGAAGGCAGAAATAACAGCTCAGAGTAAGAGAGAAGAACTGGAGTTACAGTTGAAGATGAAACAACTGGATACTGAGACTGCCATTAACAAAGAGTATAAGAAATCTGAGAGACTGGAGAAAGAAAACCAGTACAAGAAATATCAAGGTATTGTACGTAATTATACCTCGGGTGACTGCATCGCAGCCTTTACCCAAAATTTTGAAACTTTAATGGAACATTACCAGGTTCCACTGTCTGAATGGAATATTGTTTATATGAGGAGTTTATCAGGGGAACCTCTTAAAGTCATTGAGACCATCCCCAAAGACCTCAGAAAAGATTACCATTATCTGAAATCTAAGATTATGGCACATTTTATGTTAGATGAGGCAGGTTACAGAGAACAATTCAGTAAGTTGAGCCCAAAACCGACTCAAACGTTCTCTGATTACCTCTGCTTAGTCCGAGATATATTTACCAAATGGACTTCAGCAGCTAAAATTGACAAAAATTATCAGAGACTAGAAGATCTGATCATTAGAGATAAAATCATTTCATCCATTCCATCAGCATTTTCAAAATGTTTGCAAGAGAATGAATGCACTAGTGTAGATGAGATTGAGAGACGTGGTTCGGCGTATTACACAGCCAACAAACATTGTTTTGCCACTGAAGCTACTGACATTAATTTTGTAGCAGCGGCTAACTATGACAAACCCTACAGTAGGCAGAAACCTCATAGGCCTACCTCTGAGAAGTTTAATCACTGTACTTATTGTAAATTTTCACATCATCAGAATGAAATGTGCGATAAGCACCCAGGATACCATACTTACCTACTAAACATGGTAAACAGACAAGATAAGGAGCGTAGATCCTTCAGAAATTTGCGTAAATGTTTCCTCTGTAAGGCGCACGGACACCATCGGAAAGAGTGTAAAGGTAGGCTAATGACCAACAAAGCAAATGCCGCCTTGTTTGACAGTTCGGCGTCAGATGAAGAACAGCCAGAGAAACATCCCGTGAACTCAGCACAGGCCTTTGACATGTTTAGCGCAAATAAATGTTCTGTTTGTAACACCTTTTATGAAGATGGTATTTTAACATGCGGTCACGCCATCCCTATTGCCAATGAAGAAGCTAATTTGGTAGTAGATTCAAAAGGCAAGATAATCGTCCATCACGGATATGTGAATGGCAAGTCTGCTACAGTCCTTCGTGACACGGGCAGTTCACTCATTGGTCTGAGGAGAACGTTCATAATGCCTACAGACTATACAGGCAGGCACGTAACATGCAGAACATTCTCAGGCAATATTGAGAAATACCCACTAGCATGGGCATATATTGAAACACCTTTCCTCACTGGGAAAGTAAAGTGCGCTGCATTAACAAACCCAGTGTGTGATGTAATTATTGGAAATCTACCAGAGGTGAATGATAAACCTCATGACATAACATCTCTGTGTATTGATGATACCATAACATCACCATCCAATGTCATCATTGAAAATGTCACACCACCTATTGATTGTATAGTAGCTAATGTAGCACTAACATCTCATGACATCATTGATAACATTGCTCCATCACCATCTGATATCATTGAATGTGTGAACGCAGTAACTAGATCTACTGCTAGAGTGCAAGATGAAAGTAATCAAACTGAGGCTATACAAATGCTTAGCCCAGTATCACTACCTACTAACACCATGAAGGAAACGTTTGTAACAGCTCAAAAAGCTGATCCTTCATTGTCAAAATACTTTAATCTGATCGGCCAAAAGCCAGAGGTAACCAAGAATGCAAAATGGTATTTTGCTGTGAAAAATGATATACTCACCAGGTATTATACCAGAGGTGACAATACAACAGAGCAAACTGTTTTGCCAACTAATTATCGCAAGCAAGCCTTACATCTTGCCCACGATATACCTCTTGCAGGGCATATGGCATACGTTAAGACCAGATCAAGGTTACTGACACAGTTTCATTGGCCCAAATTTTGCAATGACATTAAAGAATATTGCAGAAGTTGTGACACCTGCCAGAAACTGGTAAAAAAAGGTAAACACCCACAGGCAAAGTTGCAAGTTACTGACTTAGCCAGTCGACCTTTTGAAAAACTATCTGTCGACATAGTGGGCCCTCTTAATCATACAACAACTAGAGGGAATAAATATATTCTAACAGCATTGATCAATGTAGTCGCTGGCCAGAAGCTATTCCGCTAAAGAACATTACTGCCAATGATATAATGGAAGTGTTCTTCCATATATTTTCTCGGATAGGTTTTCCAGATACTATACAATCTGATAGGGGCACTCAGTTTATTGCCGCATCTACCCAAGCTTTCACCAAAATGCTGGGAGTGAAGCAATGTTTCAATTCCCCGTACCATCCTCACTCTAGTGGAGTAATAGAAAAATTTAACGGGGATCTAAAGCACATGCTTGCAAAAGTAACGCAAGAGCACCCCAATAACTGGGATGTATATCTACCAGCTATTCTTTTTGCTTATCGGGAGGTACCACATTCTAGTACCGGTTTCTCTCCTTTTGAACTTATCTATGGTGCCAAACCACGGGGCCCATTAACTATTTATCACCAAATGTTAACTGACTCTACTCCAGTACTTAAACCCATATCATCATACGTATATGTTACATCATTGCGTGAAAGAATCATCAAATCGTGTATTATTGCAAAGAATGCACTAAAATTATCTGGTGCTACTTATAGACAGTATGCTGACAAAGGTAACAGGACAATAACGTTGACACCTGGACAGGACGTTCTTCTTCTACTACCTAGTGACAGACACTTATTGACTGATTCTTGGCAGGGACCTTTTAAAGTGACGAGACAGATTTCACCTGTAGATCACGAAATCCAAATAAAAGACAAACACAAAATATTTCACATAAATATGCTAAGACCATACCACAACAGAGACAACGAACAAGATGATACGACAGCTTGTACAGTGATAATAGATCATGATGACGACGATGCTAGTGACGAAATTCCAACACCTGCATTAGACACGACAAACTGCTTGAAGGAGATTAAAATCAACCCAAAGTTAACTCAAGCAGAGACAGACAGTTGCAAACAGCTTATACAACAGTACAACACCATCTTTTCCAACAACCCAGGACAAACAGAATTAGTACAGCATCACACCACACTCACATCAAACACACCCATAAGATGCAGACCATACACCATTCCATTACATTACAAAGAACACCTACATCAGGAGATCATCAACCTAGAAAAGAACAACATCATAAGACGATCCCAATCAGACTTCTCATCTCCAATGGTCATAGTACGAAAAAAGGACAATACAATAAGACTGTGTATCGACTATCGAAAGCTCAATAAAATAACTGTTCTAGATCTTGAGCCAATGGCTAATTCTGACGATCTTCTGACAGAACTGACAGACGCTAGGTTCTTTACGAAGATATATATGACGAAAGGATATTGGCAAATAGCAGTAAACGAACAGAGCAGACATCTGACAGCATTTGCCACACCTTGGGGACTGTACGAATGGTGCAAACTTCCATTTAGGCTTGTCAATGCCCCAGCCACATTCGTACGTATGACACGACTTCTTCTAGTAGATATTCCTAACATAATCTGCTATATCGACGACATCTGTGTTCACACAGAGACAATGACAGAGCACATTAAGACGTTAGAACAGACATTTGAACGTATTAGACAGCACGGACTGACAGTAAAGCCTGCGAAAGTAGACATAGCCTACCAGGAAATATCTTTCTTGGGGTACAAAATATCCAACGGCTTTGTCACGACAGACGATAACATTGTGTCCAAGATACTAAAACTCTCACTTCCGACTACAAAAAAACAAGTCAGAAGTTTGTTGGGACTGATAAACTATTACCGGCAGTTCATTCCTGATTTTTCCGAACTGACCGAAGTGTTTACTAATTTACTAACAAAGGATAAACCAGAGAAAATTGTAAACAATGAATGCCTACAAATTGCATTCCATAAAGTACTAGCATGTTTTTCTGATAACAATTTAAATAATCTCATCCTGAAATTGCCCAATCTCCATTTACCTTTCAGATTGCGTACAGATGCTAGCTCCGTGGCGATTGGAGCAGTATTGTTGCAAGAGTACAATAACATCCTCCATCCCGTGTACTTCGTATCCAGGAAACTAAAGCCCAGAGAACGGGCGTGGTCTATACCTCAATTGGAAGCCCTAGCTTTAGTGGTGGGTATAACAAAATTGTCCAGATTTCTTCTAGGACGGCATTTCATCGTGGAATCTGACAGCAGCCCGTTACGATTTATAAATTCAGGTGTACCTTCAAACCATATGGTAGCGCGCTGGTCTCTTAAACTTCAAGATTATAGCTTTGAGGTTCGACATATCCCAGGCAGAACCAATTCAATTGCCGATCTTTTGTCCCGTTGTCCGACCGACCCAGTAAGCACCAATGTCTGAGTGCAGTGTGTACAAATACACTCAGACCGACACAGCCATTTATCAGTGAATATATTTTTTCTATTCACAAAAAGCTGTGTAATGTCTACAATATTGTGATAGGGGTTACTCCCATTATATATAGTGTTCTTATTTTACTAATTCATGTAGTGATTGTCGTGTATAATTGTGTAGTGTGTGGTAGAAAGCGAACTTTATTAATTGTATATACCAAGAACAAGAACAGTGTCACATTCGCTCAAAAACTTACCGTAAGCGAACTATCCAATTTGACAGTGACATCTGCGTGTGGAACATTCCAGGGATATTTTAAAGACGTGTGTGAACGTGTGAACTAAACATTGACAGCTACACCATTGCAGTCAACCGAAATCTATAATGTTCGGTAGTGAAACATCCAACACATGAACAGTCAATCGTAATCCAGAAGGTTTTGTAGTGAAACATCCAACACATGAACTGTGAGAACATTGTACTTTCCGTAACTACATCAGACCGGAACAACTGTGTTCTGCAAGCTTAAACATCAGCTGATTTTAGTGTTCGTGTGTACTTCCGGATTAGTTAGAAATTTAGAGCAAAATTAGCAGACCACAAATAAAAGTTTAAAAATCTATGACGATTCTAAAATCTTTAGGAATCAACAAACTTAAATACACGAATTGTGTGTTTATATATTTCTGTAGTGTAATCTTAGAATCATATCTTGATTAATGTATTCATATTACCGACTTTTTCTCGTTAATATGAATAAACGTCAAGCAATGACGCTAAGAAATAGAATAATAATTGTAAATTATTGTATTTCATTAATGTGAAAATTATTTCCCTTTCATTTATTTGTTATTACATCAATTCACAAAGGGCCATAATTTGAAATGTATATTCTAATGTGTTGTGTATAAATAGCCAAGTGTTGCCAGATTATTGACACAACAGGTAGCCATCTACTGGGCATGGCAGAGGGTTACCGACATTGCAGACCAACACAAGAGCTACTGGCCAAATAAGGTCAGGGTTTGAGCGTTTTATGCGACTTATAAACAGCCGCATTTCGGTCTAGCTAGATGGTTTTTGTTTCAAGAACCATATTATTACGTTTTTTTTTTTAATGCTGCGAGGTAGATGCGTGAAGCTGGTACTACCGATCTGACTGGGTCATTAATGCAATTAAGGTAATCAGCCACCGAGAGGATGAAACCTGACATGTGTTAAAGGTTGAACACCACATGTCGTTGAATACAACTTCCATTTCTTATATATTTCTATGGCATATGTGTATATTTGTATTTTGATACTAATGTATATAACAACAGAAGGGTAGACTCTGACAAGGTTAGAATATTAACCCAGTATGTACATATATTATACATGAAAGATGACATCTTTCATGAATTTGCCGGGGGAGCGTGTCAGAGTCCAGAAAGGGTACAGTGATGCAGGGACATCGTTACGCCCGCCAGGCGACTTAGCTCCCAGCAGGGATGCAGCAACTTCGTTACGCCGCCAGGCGAGTGGTAGTTACCGGCCTGCAAGACTGCTGGGGGACGAACGACCAGCGGTCAGGCCAGGACGACGCTAAACGCACGCATGCCTCGTGAAGCCACCTGAGGTGGGAGGCAAGTGGCGAACTAGCGGGAGACAGCTCTGGGACACGGACTTGGACGGACGCATGATGAGAGAAAGCCGTTGTGTGGTTTTCTGTGCTGAAAGTCGAGTGTCGGAACATCTTGAATGTTAGACTTGTGAGCTGTATGGTAGATGTAAGTGTATTGAAGTATTACATATATATTGTTGTGATCATCGTTCTGTGTTAGATATGTGAATAAATCCATTGAACGGTGTGTCGTTGAGTCTTACGTCAAATCACGTTGTACTTGTACTGTCTCACATGTGTTAGGTTAGCGAGCCAAGTTTAAGACCCTGACAGATGGGTAGAGCACTATTTGGAGCTTTACTCAAGTGAGACCAAACTAGCGGATGATGCCCTCAACGCCATAGAGGCTCTACCAACTCTTGACCACCTGGACACACTTCCCACCATAACAGAAGTTAAGTGTGCTATAAATGAACTTGCATCTGGCAAGGCTCCAGGTAAGGATGGGATTCCAATAGAGGTTATCAGGAGTGGGCAAGACACACTCACTCTACAGATCTACCAGCTAATAGTGCTATGCTGGCGAGAAGGACAAGTCCCACAGGATTTCAAAGATTCAAGCATCATAACACTGTACAAGAACAAGGGCGATCGGAGCGACTGCAACAACTATAGGGGTATCTCACTTCTGTGTATTGTTGGAAAAGTATTTGCCAGAATTGTTCTGCACTGACTTCAAGTCCTAGGAGATCAAGTCTACCCCGAATCACAGTGTGGCTTTCGACAGAACCGGTCTACCATTGATATATTCTCATTGCGACAAATGCAAGAAAAATGCCGTGAACAGAATCAACCACTGTTTATTGCCTTCATCGACCTCACAAAGGCATTTGATTTGGTCAGTCGTGAGGGTCTATTCAAGGCACTAAAGAAGATTGGCTGCCCACCAACTCTTCTGTCCATTGTGGAATCGTTCCACACAGGCATGAAGGGTATAATCAAGTTTGATGGTGTAAATTCTGAAGAATTTGAAATCAAGAGTGGAGTTAAGCAAGGTTGTGTACTAGCTCCCACCCTCTTTGGAATATACTTTTCACTTTTACTGAAATATGCCTTTCGTGATCAGGATGGTGGTATATACATTCACTCACGCTCAGATGGCGGCCTTTACAATGCTCAAAGATTGAAGGCCAAGACCAAAATTAGGAGGGTACTGATCAGAGAGTTGCTTTTTGCAGATGATGCTGCAGTTACGACCCACTCTGAGGAAGAATTGCAATGTCTACTATCTGCATTCTCCAATGCTTGTTCTGAATTTGGTTTAACAATTAGCAAAAAGAAGACACCGATTATGTCACAAGGTGCGCATGGGGTACCATCAATCGTTATTGACGACGCCGAACTAGAGATGGTAGACCATTTTACATATCTAGGATCAGTGGTAAATAGCAAATTATCCCTATATCAGGAAATCAACATCCGGATTGGTAAGGCAGCAACAACAATGAACAGGCTAACAAAAAGAGTCTGGGAGAACAGGAAGCTTACTGCAAAAACAAAAGTCCTTGTCTATCAAGCCTGTGTCCCTAGTACTCTTCTTTATTGCAGTGAAACCTGGACAACTTGCTCACACCAAGAGAAACATTTAAACAGCTTTCATATGCGGTGTCTGCGAAGAATTCTTGGTATTAAGTGGCAAGACAAAATCACAAATACTGAAGTATTGGAGAGATCAGGTTGTGTGACAGTTTATTCTATGCTCAGTCTTCGTAGACTTAGATGGTGTGACATAATCACTAACCATCATTTATACAGTGCGTCAACTATTGCACACGAAGAGACAGACTATCAAAACAATTGCACGATTGAGAATCGAACACACAAGGTGACACGAGAGATAGACGGATGCCAAGTTAAAAATAGGAAAGTTAGCGTCAACAGATACGAAGACCATTGGTAGAAGAAAGTCACGTGATTATAGCGTCGACCCAGCTCAGGCGTATTTCTTAGATAGCGCGCACTTCCCAAACTTCTAGGCTGTCGATTAGACGCAAAGCCAATGTGTCCTGCTTTTCAAATTTTACCAACGGCAGTTTGATCCTAGATCAAAGGTAAGCTAGACAATCCTCATATCAGTGTGATACCCAGACATGTGCAGCGGAGGTATCCAGTGTTGTGCGTAAAAATTAAGTGTATTAGTGATAAAATAAATCTCTGAAGTGTAAAAATTAACGACTGCCACTTCTAGCTACACTGAGCCTTTTTCTCCGGCGAAACCGACATCTCAAACTTTCTCAAAACTGCAAACTCTGATATTATTCACTACAGCTGTTAGCTTTGCTATGTGCATACTACCCTTATCTCATCATCATCAAGTGCCGTGCCGGCTAGCGTAGGCGTTCATGGCTCTCCATAGATCTCGGTCTTTGGTTCTCTGGATCAACTCTGCTGCTGATATTCCTCCATGCCACCGTCTCAATCCATCCAGCATCACTTCTCTTGGTCTACCTCTGCCTCTCTTCCCCTCGATCTTTCCAGTTGTTACGATGTTCTCCAATGCCTCTCTTCTCATCACATGACCGAGGAAAGCTGTTTGTCTCTGTCTTATTGTTGTATATAATGTTCTAGTTTCATTAGCCTGTTTCAGGCAGTCGTCGTTAGTACTCTGGCAGTCCAAGGAATTCGCAACATTCGTCTCAGGAACCACATCTCTGTTGCTTCTAATTTCTTCTTAATTTGTTCATTTACATTCCAAGATTCACTGCCATACAGCAAAACTGGTTCTACATAGCATTTCAGCACTCTCTTTCTTACATTCAGTGACAGTGACTTATCGCATAAGATACTCTTCATTTTATGAAATGAGGCTTTTGCCTGCCCTATTCTGCTCCTAATCTCTGTTGTACATCTTCCATCTGATGTTATAAATGCCCATAGGTATCTAAAATTATCAACTTGGTTAAGGATTTTCCCTTCTATTTCTATGTCACATTTTGGTGTCACCATTTTCTTTGATATTACCATTGTTACTGTTTTCTTGATATTCAAGTTGAGTCCTTTCCTTGCACTCTCTGTTACTACAACGTCTAATAATTGTTGTAGGTCTGTTGAATTATCCGCCACCAATACTGTGTCATCTGCATAGCGTATATTATTTATATTATAACCTCTAACTAGTATTCCTGGCATCTCTTTGATCTCTCTCATTATTACTTCACTATACAGGGAGAAAAGATCTGGTGACAAGACACACCCTTGTCGTACTCCTAGCTTTATCTGTTCGTAACTACCCTCTTTATTTCCCATTTTAATTGCTGCTACTAGGTTCCAGTAAATATTCTTTATTATTCTTAAATCTTTTCCATCAGTGTTGATATCTTCCAACATTTTAATCAGTTCATCATGTTTTACTTTATCAAATGCCTTAGTATAATCTATGAAGCACAAATATATGTCCCTCTGTTTTTATTGACCTTTCTATTAGTGTCCGCAATGTATAAATTGCATTGTTTGTGCCCTTTCCTTCCACAAATCCATACTGTTCTTCACTAATTTCCATTTTTATTTTCTTTTTGGTTCTTCTCATTATGATTCTGAGTAGAAGCTTAGTGATATGGTTTATAATGTTAATTGTACGAAAATCTTCACAATCAATTGCTCCTGGTCTTTTTGGTATAGCTATAAATACAGATTTCATCATATCACTGGGTAAATATCCACTGCTGTAAATATCATTCAACATTTTGGTTAATATATCTACTCCAAATTCTCCCAATACTTCTAATTCTTCTATTGTGATTTCATCTGGCCCAGCTGTTTTTCCTTTCTTCATACGTTTCATAGCGTCAGCGACTTCTTCTTTCAGAATAGGTGGACCTTCTAAGTTACTATCTTCTGTTAATTCTGCCCTTTCTCCTTCATATAATTCTCTTATATACTCATTCCACCTCTTCATTATAGCATCTTCCTCTAATATTATCTTTCCTGTTTTTGATTTCAAACACCCTGTATTTATTCTTATTTTTTTTTCCTGTAAGCTCACTGATTTGTCTGTGCATATTTTTTGTATCTTTAATGGAATTTAATTCAATTTTTTTTGCATTGCTCGTTTAACCAACTTTCTTTAGCCTTCCCACATTTATCTTTTATTTCTGTATTTATCTTAGCGTATTCTTGTTTGTCATTTTTATACTGTTTTCTTTTGTCCATCAGGTTTAAGATATCTTCATTCATCCATTTTTTCTTAACTATTTTGCCTCTCTCTGGTAATACTTCTTTGCTAGTTTGATGAATGGAGTCCCTTAACATTTCCCATTGTTCATCTATACTCTGTATTTTAGTTATTGCATTGTACCTATTTTTCACAGTCACTCTGTATTGTTCTTGCATTTCGTTATCTATTTTTAGAACCTCTTTATTAAGTCTCATGTTCTTAACCATTTTTTTCCCTCTTTTTAATCTTACTTTTATTTGTCCACATAGTGGTACATGATCACTATTACAGTCAGCACCAGGCATTGTCTTTACATTAATTAAAGCATTTCTAAATCTTTTATTAATTAGTATGTAGTCAATTTGGTTGCGTATTTTCTTATCAGGGCTTATCCATGTGTACAGTCGTCTTTTATGGTGTTTAAACCATGTGTTTCCAATTATCATATCATTGATATTTGCCCATTCTATTAGCTTTTCCCCTCTTTCATTTCTTGTACCTAAACCATAATTCCCCACTACATCCTCAATTTTTCCCTTTCCTACTTTTGCATTAAAATCACCAAGTATTATTTTTATTTCTTGTGATCCAATTTGAGCCATCACCATTTCTATTTCGTCGTAAAAGTGTTGTATTTCTTCATCACTACTGCTTGCTGTTGGTGCATATACTTGTATAATATTATGTCTATTGGTTTGCCTTTGATTTTGACCATAATAACTCTATCTGAAATACACCAGTATCCATTAATTGACTTGGCTGTTTTTTCATCTAATATTATTCCTACCCCTTTCTCATGTGTCTCCCCTCCAGAATAAATTATTGTGTGATTGTCAGCTATAATTTTGCCCGATCCCTTCCATCTCATCTCACTAACGCCTAGTATATTCATTTTCATGCTATCCATCTCTCTTAGAACATTGGTCAACTTTCCTAGCTCATTTAATGTCCTAACATTCCATGTTCCTACTCTAAATTTATTTATTTTAGTTAAGATTTTGCCATCAGTAGCTGGATGACGGTCTGGTGTCACCTGTGGCTCATGACTGTCCCTACCGGACGAGGATGCCCTAAGACAGCCATTAACGTCCTTCACTAACTTTGATTTATGTTTTGCCATGAAGTCTTGGGAAGATAATGTGGTGGTTTCCCCTTGCCTTCCACATTCACATGGTGGTCTTTTTACCTCTGCTTTTGACAGCCATTTCCGACTGCAAGGACAAGTGAGTGCCCTGCTCTGCTCAGCTGCAGAGTTGTCCACTTATTCCGGTGGATACTCGGTCCCCAGAGCTGTGTTAGCCACACCGTAGTGTGTTTCCATCCTCTACCGCGTGGAGGTGCAGTTGGGATTTTCCCTTCATAAAGTTATGGTTTCTGACCAAAACTCTCCAGTACTTTTAGAGGACTGATATGGTGATTAGTGATATGGTTTATAAGTTACCACAGAAAAACTTGTACGAGGTGAAATTTCAAACGCACTTTGACGCTTCTATCAAAACTGTTTTAAGATGCTTTCTGCAGACACAAACCAGTTCTGCACACGAACCGCCACCTCGCTTGAAATTGTATTTAATTCTGCCTATTTGAAATCTAAGGAGCTGAGAGAAGGATTATATCTTTCCTTTCCTCTTTATGAATTGAAATAATAGGGTTTGGTAGAAAATAATTGTATTCATGTGTCAGATTTAACTCAGACAAAGCGCTTAATAAATGCATTGCTTCAAAAAGGTTACGCTTCACAGATGCCCTTGTGATAGACAGCCTAGTTGATCTGTCCAGACCAGAACATAAACAAAACCTCGGTTTAATGCCAACTGTTGCTCGCCAACGGAAGGGACATGATGTGCACTGCTAATAGAAGAAGAAAAATAGAATGGATATGAAGACGAAGAGAAGGAGGGAATTAGGGGGGGGGGGGGTACTTTATGTAATAACCTCTTACTAATGTATTGTTGTCATGATTTGTATAGATTACATTTTGTTACAAATACACATCAGAAATTCTGTATGTTGAACATGACTAACAATAAACCACATGTTGAGTTAAACTCATATTGGCTGCTGGAGATGGGGACAAATAGTACAAGCTATAAGAACCCAATCAACAGAAGTTAACTCTACACATTACACAACACAATACAGCACTCCACACCACAACAGCAGCAGGCAAAAGAATATGATTATAGGAAGAAGAGGAAGACAAGTAGTTAATTTGGAAGGTACTGAGAAACATTTATACACACAAATGCATAACACTAATGAGTTGATGAAGATGTCTTGTATGTCATTGTCTTGATCTTGTCTTATCAGCCTGACCTGAATGATCCAAGGAACAACACATCATCACTCCCATCTAATGTCTGACTGTACACTCCTCAATGAACCACAGGTACACTGGGAAAGTGCATACAGCAGGTTCCAGAAGATGGCAGGTGCATGCAGTGGAATGATCTCTGGCCCCACACACAAATTAACACAACACCCCTTCTTCTGATCTTATCCTTCCTGTTATGTTGTGTTTACACTTATTAACATGCTGTAAAGAATTACATTGGTAGTATTATACATACCTATGTGAATTTATTAAAACAGTGATGTTTTTGGTGGCAACCTAACCAGAAAAAGGGTAGCAGAGAGAGAGAGAGAAAGAGATGACCCACACTTGAGATGGAAGATGACTCAGGCCTTGAGCAGAGCATGGGAAGCCTTCAGAGAAGCTAAACTGGCCAGACCTGAAGTGGATCCATCAGACAATGGACCCAGGCTTATCCTAATCTCCCACTCACAAGGTTACATTTCTCTATGAAACAAAGTTCACCCCTCTCAGGAACTGATCCCTGACTAATTATTTAAATTTACCACACTTAGAATGTACAACATTTAATTGTTTACAATGTCTCACCACACTTGTCAACATCTTATTGATTGTTGCTTATTTGTTGATTGACTGTAATTGGTCCTATATGCATTTTTCTCTTTAATCCTGTGTGTATATCAAACAGATGTTAAAAGAAAAAAAAAGATGTATTCAATAGGCCAAAAGACACAGGCCCATTAAATAAATCATTGAACTGTAGCTGTATTTTATGTTGATTTGTCAGTCCAACCTATCTGTTGATTCTCTATCTTATTTGTGTAGAACATGTTGTCAATGTCTACTTGTATTTGTTAAATGTTTATTTAACAAAAACCACATTCACACAAGATGAATTAAATAAGAAAGGGAAAAGAGAGAACTCTACATCTCTTGACTGTTCCAGATCCATGTTACATTTCACCTGATTCTTACTGAGAACGTCTTTTCAGACAATTTTCTTAAGCTATAAAGGGGGATCATGAGCTATTACTATTACATTCCAGGTGAAAGGGCAGGGGCAAACCTAGTGCTTACTTTTTCCCAAAAGAGGACCACACACTCCTAGACAAATAACGAAACCGAGTCTGTAATCTATCAAGAGTCGTATTCTTGATTTATTTACATATTAGAAGTGGATCATGCACATCAGTGATTCCCAGCCCCTTCAGAATATACGACAGATGGATAGGACATCTTAGGAGGATGGATGATGGTAGAATACCAAAGGACATCTTTTTTGGTGAATTACAGATGGGTAAGAGATCTCAGGGTCGGCCTCTACTACGATACAAAGATGTGTGTAAGCGGGACATGATTGATACAGGCATTGATAATGCACATTGGGAGCAAGTCGCCGCTAAACGTGTTGCATGGAGGGCACACATCAGAAATGGAATAAAGACAAAGGAAAAAATTATTGCAGATAAGTCACACACCAAGCGTTTGAGACGTAAGATGGTGCATGATGGTGGAAATGACCACGTGTTCACATGCACCCACTGTGAACGGACATTTACAGCGCAAATTGGCCTTATCAGTCACATGCACTACCGCCATAGGTAAAAGTTATTATTCTTTTTCAAAGCACAAACTATCGTCTGTCAAGACGGCAAGGTGCCTATGAATGAATGGCGAAAAACTAGTGAATTCAAACTTGTTTTACAGTAATGCCCATCAATTTGGGTGAGGACACAAGGCGTATCAAGATTCTTATGGGAGTGGGTGCAGTGTGTAATATTAGTAAAGGCAGAGAATTTACAGAGGTATTGGTAAATAATGTGGAATCGAAATAGAAATGGACAGGAAAGTAAAGTAGAAGTACGAGGGAAGTCAATAAATAAGTCACAAATGGGTGTAGAATAATAACTAAATATGATAACGACCTGAAACTAATTTATTTTTATACACATATTGTCCCTTTATTTCTCAACATAATTTCCACCAACATTGATGCACTTATCCAATCGTTTTATCAGTCCTCCCAAACCGGCTGCATAGAACTGCGTGCTTTGTTTTCTAAACCACGTTTTCACTTCACATTCAACTTCGGCGCCATTCGCGAAATGTCTCCCGCCAAGGTGGATTTTCAGTGGACCAAAATGATGGAAACCACTAGGGGTAAGGTAGATGTTCAGGACTTCCCACCTTAGTTGGTTAATTTTCTTCTGAGTTAATCGAGCCTTATGTGGCCTGGCATTGTCATGAAGAAGCAAAATTCCTCTAGTCAGCAGTTCTGGAGGTTTTCTTCGAATTGCATCATGAAGCGTCGATAGAATTTCACAGTACGATTCAGAATTCACATTGTCACCTTTCTTCTTGAAATTGGTTAAAAGCACTCCTTGACAATCCCAGAACACTGTCAGCATAACCTTCCCTGCTTTTGGTGTAACCTTGAAATTTTGGACACAAAGCAAAGAAGGATATTCCCATTGCATTGAACATGTTTCAACCCAGCTAAGCACCGCTTTAAGGGACAAACATTTGTCAGTATCAACAGGAAGCATTTCCTTATGAATGTCCTTTGCAGGCAGTACTCCCCCCACCCCCCCCCCCCCCACCCAAAAAAAAAAACGCACAACAGCACGCTGTTCCTTGGTTTTACATGCCGTTAGTGCAGTCGCCATTTTGTTTATGCGCTGCGCATGCACATGAGACACCCAGCACCATCCGACGAATGGGAATATAAAGTTCGATGTTGCTGTCACCCAATAACACACGCAGAAAACACCAAATTGATGTGCTTTCATACCTTTGACACAGTCATCCCGTTCCGGAAAAATCGACTCCTATCAGGTGTGGGTGTTGGGTGACTAGCTTTATCTATCATTACCTGTGTCTGTGGTGTCAGAAGCGGCTACTTCAGACTATGATCCCAACTAAACTTGGATCTGTCAGTGTCAGCCAATGTCCGTTGGCTGGACTCAGTTGCGCCTTCATAAGCACACATGACGCTGAGCACAAGATACTTCCAGCTGCCGATTCGATGAGTTAAAACCACCTAAAGCTGGACATTGTAGACTAAGTGTGAGCTAGCTAATATAAGCTCCTACGTCAGAGTTGTTTGCTGGCTGGTACACGAATGCCTTGAAACAACCGTTTGGTTGTCAATACACGCACTTGTGACGTCTTATTTGCTTTGCGCCAGTGCTTTATTGTGCCAATGTTCAGCTGTTATCTTCTAATACGCTTGCTCATCATTTTATCTATTTCTGCCTGTCATTCAAACTATGACAGCCATTCCTTTTCACTTGTGTGGTGCGCATTCATCCAGGTTTCATCCAAATGCACTATGTCATAATTTTCTTTGCGCATTTCCTTTATTTCACGTAGTTATTTTCTTCTCATGTCTCATAAATCGGTTGCTCGAAAATTATATTTCTACCTCTCTTGTACTTTTTAAACGTGAAGCCTAATGTCCTTATAATTTTCCACAAAGTTATTTTGGATAGCTGTATGTCATTGTTCTTTCTCAACCAAACCCTAAGTTTTCTTCCCGTCACTGTTTTTTTGGCATCCAACATTTTTATAATAGCTCGCCTTACGACATTCTTGTCAAAGCTATCTACAATTGCCTTTCTACCTTCCGTTTGCTTACTACGTGGTGATTTCATTCCAGATTCTTGCACCCATCGACGAAATGACCATTTACTCAAGCCCAATGCAGGTTCTGTTCTATTCAAGAGATTTGTAATAGTATGAAACAGTTTCCTGCGATCAGCTTATTGACAAAAATATGTGTACAACTTCATAGCGGTGCTTTGAAGTGTATAGAATTTCATATAAAATCCCATTCAACAATATTCACACATTCAGATGTTAGTGATAAATGGCAATTTTTATAAAATTATTACGTTTCATGAAAGCACCCACATTATTGACAACACCTGTGAACACTTCCGTTCCATTGCGCGAAGTTCTTGCCAGAAGATCATTCTCGTGCTGCATGAGAAATTCCACTATTGAACGCTGATGTAATACATTTCATAAGACGCACTGTTTCTCTGAACAGTAAATTAAATACCGCATATAAACAAACACTGAAATCTGTTGTACAGTCTCCAGAACTAAAATAAAATGTGTTGGGTGAACATAACCATAAGGTTATATGCTAAATCTCATCATTTGGTAACTGAGGTATGGATTTCTATATGGGTGAAAACAAATGTAAATGGACTATAACTAACATGATGATGAGGATTGGCCTTTTAGAGGCCGGACAAAAAATAGTATTATGAATATGCCACTTATTACTTAAAAAAAAGATAATACATATGTTGTAATTTAGAAGTGAAATAGAAATATTCTTTATACAATTCTCAACATCTAAAATAAAACCTTTATTATTACGTAATGTTTTAAGTAAACTTACAATTTTTATCGTATCATTTATACTGCTTATAACTGTGCAAATTTCTATAATACCTTTTTAAAAGATTGAGACAAATACTTAATTATTAAAAGCATATAATACTTTTGGTAATGTCCCTTGAAAGAACTATATGTTGTTATGTCCCATTGTATTAATTTAATTATATATCTTTCGTTTAATGTGGTTGTATTTCGTACTATTTCGTAGTCCTCTAAAAGTACTGGAGAGTTTTTGTCAGAGACCATAACTTTATGAAGGGAAAATCCCAACTGCACCTCCCCGCGGTAGAGGATGGAAACACACCACGGTGTGGCTAACACAGCTCTGGGGACCGAGTATCCACCGGAATAAGTGGACAACTCTGCAGCTGAGCAGAGCAGGGCACTCACTTGTCCTTACAGTCGGAAATTGCTGTCAAAGGCAGAGGTAAAAAGACCACCATGTGAATGTGGAAGGCGAGGGGAAACCACCACATTATCTTCCCAAGACTTCATGGCAAAACATATATCAAAGTTAGTGAAGGACGTTAATGGCTGTCTTAGGGCATCCTCGTCCGGTAGGGACAGTCATGAGCCACAGGTGACACCAGACCGCCATCCAGCTACTGATGGCAAAATCTTAACTAAAATAAATAAATTTAGAGTAGGTACATGGAATGTTAAGACATTAAATGAGCTAGGAAAGTTGACCAATGTTCTAAGAGAGATGGATAGCATGAAAATGAATATACTAGGCGTTAGTGAGATGAGATAGAAGGGATCGGGCAAAATTATAGCTGACAATCACACAATAATTTATTCTGGAGGGGATACATATGAAAAAGGTGTAGGAATAATATTAGACGAAAAAACAGCCAAGTCAATTAATGGATACTGGTGTATTTCAGATAGAGTTATTATGGGAAAAATCAAAGGCAAACCAATAGACATAAATATTATACAAGTATATGCACCAACAGCAAGTAGTAGTGATGAAGAAACACAACACTTTTACGACGAAATAGAAATGGTGATGGCTCAAATTGAATCACAAGAAATAAAGATAATACTTGGTGATTTTAATGCAAAAGTAGGAAAGGGAAAAATGGAGGATGTAGTGGGGAATTATGGTTTAGGTACAAGAAATGAAAGAGGGGAAAAGCTAATAGAATGGGCAAATATCAATGATATGATAATTGGAAACACATGGTTAAAACACCATAAAAGACGACTGTACACATGGATAAGCCCTGATAAGAAAATACGCAACCAAATTGACTACTTCTTCTTCAGCGTTCCGAGCCATTGAGGTTCTTTGCTGCAAATACAATCCGTCTTCATTCGTCTCTCTGGTGGACCTTCTCTTGCCTGTCGCTGAATCCAAGTGCTTGTAGGTCTGTACATGTATTATCTCTCCACCGCCTTCTTGGTCTACCTCGGGGCCTACGGTCATTTATTTCCTGAGTGTAAGCGAGTTTTGTTTCCCTATTATCTTCCATTCTTTCTATATGCCCCAGCCATTGTAGTCTATTAGCCTTCATGATACCAGTGATTAGCGGGGACTTAAACAGATCATAAATGTCTTTGTTACTTCTTCTTTTCCACTCTCCACTTTGTGTATCCCTAATGGGTCCAAAGATGCGTCTTAAAATTTTGTTCTCAAAGGTTTGTAACAAGGCTTCATCTCCTTTCATTGTACTCCAGGTTTCAGAGCCATACAGCACAACTGGTCTGATCAGTGTTTTGTATATTGTGATTTTGGTGTTAAGAGATAGCGCCTTTGATTTTAGTAGATGTTGTAGTGCATAGTATATCTTATTTCCAGAGTTGATTCTAGTTTGTATTTCTTCCCTTATGATGTTGGAGCAGTTGAAGATTGTACCCAGGTATTTGTATGTTTCCGTTCTTTAAATGGTCATATTATCTATTTGTATGTGGCCAGAGTTTTTAGCCATTCCGTCTCTTGAAATTACCATATATTCTGTCTTATCTTGGTTGATAACCAGCCCCATCTGTTGGGCTTTTTCCTTTAAGTGAGTCAATATTTCCAATGTCTTTTAAAATGTCTTGGGCACCGAGGTTGACACTGGGCACCGAAAAATATATTGGAGTCAAACTGACCGTTTCACCCGTTAAGTGTCGGTCTATAACAATATGATACTATGACCACATGCCCATTATGCCGTAACAGGGACCTTTACTCTTATCCTTGCTGTTACACCATTAACCCACCTGTTACACCATTAACCCACCTGTTACACCATTAACCCACCTGTTACACCATTAACCCACCTGTTACACAATTAACCCACCTGTTACACCATTAACCCGCTCGTTACACCAGTAACCCACTTGTTACACCAGTAACCCACTTGTTACCCATTTATCCACTTGTTACACCAGTAACCCACTTGTTACACCATTAACCCACTTGTTACACCAGTAACCCACTTGTTACACCATTAACCCACTTGTTACACCAGTAACCCACTTGTTACCCATTAACTCAATTGTTACACCATTAACCCACTTGTTACCCATTGTAACAAGACCGCCGGGGCTTGGACTGGTTTGCTACTATAGACAATATCCCCCGCCTTTGCTCCAACCACCTCACTAGCACTTCACATCTACCAGGCCCCACACAAGCTGAACCTCCCCCTCCCCAACCTAGGGTTTCCTACCCCAAGGGGGCTCGGACAAAACACAAGTCATACCACAGCACAAAGTCAAAGCTAACAGAACAAAATTTAATTCATAACTACGTCAACTGCAACACAGAGAAGGAGGGCTGAAAGCCGGAATATAAGACAATATGTACAAGAGCAAATCTACAGATGATTCTTCTGCATCATAGAGACTGTGACTATAGTTCGTGCAGTCGTCCTGTCGTGGTCACGACTCACCCAGGAACCTCCAGTGGACAGGAACTCCAAGGTCTGATGCCTCTCCAAAGTTCCCTCTTCCTTCAGTGTTCCAACTCCCGGGATGATCAAGCGTAGTACCACTGCCTGACTGACACTGCACATGTGATCAAGGATCCTCCCTTGATGTAGTACTATATCACCGTCATACTCTACGGATAAAGTCTGGGCAGACACTAGACTACTAGCTGTCTCCCAACTGCAGACAAGTACGTGTAACACCGTACCCTAATGTTCAAGAGCCGGGATGCTCTTCTGTCTCATAAGTGACTGACACACTGATACGTCACCTATAACATGAGCGTTGGCTCCACATAAACACAATGTCACTTGCAAAGTCTAACAGGTGACTACAACACTTCACCTATTCCCATGTCTCTTGGAATAATAGATCTTCACAAATTCACAAGTAACTACCCTGATCGAAGGGTATCAATCACATCCTAACCATCACTGTCAATGTTCAACACCTCGGAATGGGGTAGATCCCTACCCTATCAAGCATATCACTCCGGTGTTCACACCAATCAGTAAATCAATGTCTTAGGTCACTGGACCAAGTTTCGGCTTCACAAAGGTAAACCATTGTAGGTACACACCACACAAGCATGATAATATACAAGGTGTCCCATGACGACCCAGCCGGGCCGGAAGCATAACAAACAGGCCATGGTGACTGGTAACAGAGATTACTTCCGTCAACTTTGAAAGTTACTACCTTGCAATCCTCAAGGTTCTCACTGAGTTCGAATTCCACCAGTGCTTCACTGGCTAGAATCAACAGACGTTGTTGTCTTGGATCCTCTCGGGATCTGTTGACACTCGTCGGACTCTCTCCGGTGGTCACAGCATAGACCTACCGACACATTCTGTACTCAGACATTTCAATCGTTGATCTCGACAGATTCCGATGACCGCTCCCAGTAATGCCTTACTCATCATCTTGATCGGCACTGGAGTGAGCCGGTCCCTTAGAGCTCATGGTTAAACTCTGGAATCTCCGTTAGTATAGCAATAACAAATCCTGAAACACGGAGGGGGTGGTGTGAGTA
Source organism: Cepaea hortensis (assembly GCA_963921405.1). Classification (NCBI taxonomy): domain Eukaryota; kingdom Metazoa; phylum Mollusca; class Gastropoda; order Stylommatophora; family Helicidae; genus Cepaea; species Cepaea hortensis. Next base: position 10,922,844 of record OY992876.1, read on the forward strand.
CTCAACTACAACAAGAACTAACTGCAACTCCACCATTACACCTGCCTCTCAGTCATACATAATGCAATCAAGATATATGTATGATATCATCACATCATAGATCCACTCTAACTATAATGTATAGGCATGATGATGTAAGAGAAAGCAATAGTACACCTGTACATAGTCAAGTCACTCGTCTGGGCTACCACTAGCCCTCTAGCACCAGTGTCGACTGTATGACTCTGTCAAAGCATCCTGCGCCTGGTGCTAGTCCACTCCTGTTTCATCTTCCATCATCAATCAACAAATACACCTACTTCCCGTTCAGTGTAGGGATTACTTTATCTAGGAGGTGCCCAGCCGGACAAGTCCTCCTTCCACACATACTCACCAATTAACCAATCCTTTCACCCATGGATTGATCAACTACACACATTAATAACTATATGACCATACTAAATTATACTCCTTATAATTCATTACTATAGTATTAACTAAGGATAATTCATGAATTGTTAAACTTAAATAACCAACTCATATCACAGCCATCGCTCCGTCCTGGGATCCCTGTCCCAGAACTTGAGTTGCCTTTGATTATCTGACCTTCCATTCCGGTCGGTCATCTCTGTGCCGGTCGAGCACAGCTTTGGTGGCCATCCACCAATACACTTTCCCACAGCTACTGTGGGTCCCGTGCATCTTGTCCCGTGACGACTTAGGTCACGTCATCCAATGTAGCAAGGCCTCCAGCCTCTCCTTTTCAACACCTCAGCTCCACCTTTTTTTTTTGGGGGGGGGGAGGGGATCATTCCCCTTACATACTACTCCTACTTCACGGCAGTACCTCAAGTACTCCATGAACAGAGTCAGGTTTCTGGAAGAGTAGAATAATAGAGACAGACTCGGTTCGGTTCCTATCTTGGATCTACCTAGACGCAACGGCCTCGAATTACCGAGCGCCGCATCGTTCTCGGTCGGGTATGTTCAACCATCGGATAAGCACGATCGCTTTGGGGTCGGACCTGCAACCTAACTAGTCGGGCAGACCTGCCAACTTCCCAGTCGGTTAACTAGACATACGCAAGATTGAACACGCACGGTCACTCTAGCGGACGGACATGTAAACAAGCAGTGACAATAGGTCTTATAAATACTTCCTATCAACTGTTATCCAATAAATGTAACACCATTCTTCCTACGAGGAATAACACTGGTAATATTACACCGCAAATACTTACCTGCCGACCTTTCCCATGAATCACACCTTTGTTCCAAGAAAAATCACCACCACTGATCTAACATCTGAGTTACAATCATAATCTAACGAAGCAAATTATACATCTATAATAATAATAAGTCCTAACTTATCATTATTAACAGCATCTAGCATTTCTATGTAATGACTGACAAACAACCTGCCTTGCGTGTGTAATTACTAAACCAAACAAGTAACTGCTACACACTTGGTAAAGTACCGGAATCTTTCTGGCACAAAGCAGTGATAATCTATATATATCACTAACAATGCAAATCATTTGTAAACTAACCATTTATAATTCTATCAATCTACAAACAATGGTTGTACGCGAGTACTAGAAAGAACACACGTGCCGGCACATTTTGGAAACACACGCTCAGCTGTTGAGCCCGTCTGTCAACACATCACTTTGCCGATCGATAAGAGCTAATTAAATATGCATGCGGCCGTCGGCAAATGTCTCCGCTTCGCTACGACAATCGCGGTCGGCAATTAATTCTCTTGGGACGGTAGGCGCTGTATAAGGACAATAGTTACACAATAGACAAAGTATTCACCTGACCTGCGATATTCAATCACAATCTTGACTGCTGATGTCCCGCTCTGGCCACGCATACTGACATCAACTTTCAGCAGCTCAATTCGGTGATCGTTCTACGATGAGGTCCGACTGGTGACTGATCACACCCAGCTAAATGCGTCGTCACAATGCCTTCACTGCTCGAGTGAATTTCATGATCCACGGAGAAGTCCTGCACCACGGATTGTTCGACCTTCTCGTGTTCCATGAGGCCATTGTGAGTCTAGCGTGATCTTGACCACGTATGCACTTACTGGGGGAGATTCTAGATTTCTCTAGAAATAACCAGACTAGTGACGCCAGGCCCTACTTTCGTGGGGAAACCCCCTATTTATTGTTATTAATTCCAGGGAGATTAACCCTTCGCCATCCCCTCAAAGGGATATAACTCAGAGATCAGACGATCTGCAGGCGTTTCGTCACAGAGGCCCCCACTTAAGATGGTCGACCCGGTCGAACTCACTAGACCAAGATCTGTCTGAACTCTGCCCTCTACTCTATAGAGACTGAATTTACCGGAAAGGACGTTCCATAACGTTCACTTTCCCCTGAGAGATCTACCATAATGGTATGGATGCTGGCTCACCAACCACCACCTCAGACGTACGTTACCTCCAGCGATTAGGCCCGAAACGTAACGGCCTGGCGATCGGCTTACCCGCTAAACTGGATTGTTCCGCATCCACCTGGTGTAGGCCATCGGTTACTTTACTGAAGGTTCGTTCGTCCCTTCCGACAATAGGATTTTTCCTATCCCGACTAGGCATCACCCTTGCGGACTGTTCGCGGATGTCGACCAAAATGAATGGTCGCCTACTCCAGGTTCGTCTGGAGTACCTTTGCTCCTGCCTTCTCTCCCGCGAGTAAGGACAGTGAGCCTGTCGGCGTATCGAGTCACCCGACGGTCCCGTCGTGCCAGATGTGACTTCGCCTGTCCGACCTCGATTCCCAGTGGGCTTAACATCATGGGCCTCTTCCCGACGGAGCCTGTTCGCCCTATCCCCGGGTGAACGCTCAGGAGACCGCAGACCCTCCCCACAGGATGTACTGCGTATGACTGAGTCTACCTCGCCCTCGTCTGGACCCAGAATCGAATCTAGCGCGATGGTAGTCGCACTAAGTTGTGGAGTAACTACCTCGGACCTCTCCAAATTCTGAAGGAGAGTACAATGGAACTTACGCAATTCCCCGCGGACCTTCACCTCATACGTGGATCGGGACATTATCCGTTCCAGAGGAAAAGGGCCCTGCCATCCGAGTTCGAATTCCGCCCCTCGATTGGGAGAAGCGCGAGAACCCTATCTCCGATCTGCAGAGATAAACCGTTTCTGGTCCTGTGCTTTGGTGCTGCCAGACAACACGTTGAGCACGACCGGATATATCTCTGCACGTCGCCTGTCATTCCAGGCCAGTAGTAGTGGCTGGAAAGACACTTGACTGTTGTCCCCACATCCTTATGTCCGGTTAAGGATAAGGTATGCACTCTATGTATCAAGCGGGATCTGTAGTCAGTAGGGACTACCATCTGACCGTACTGGCTATCCCTTGCCCGGCACATCTAGGCCAATGAGACATCTAAACCAATGAGACACATCTAGACCAATGAGACATCTAGGCCAGTGAGACATCTAGACCAATGAGACACATCTAGACCAATGAACGAACAAACAAACTTTATTTTCGAAGGGTAACAAATTGGGCACGCAAGCCCGTCTTACATTCGGCCCTTCCAATCACTCATCTTTCGTTCATCAGTGCAAAGTGCATTCACATAGGAAAAAAATATTGTCAAATGAATGTTGTAAGCATAAACAATGCATGTTACCATGTTATGAGACAAATCCCCCACCCACCCACCCACCCATCTCTCCACCCATCCCCCAACCAACACATCCCAAACACACAACCCCACATACATCATCTCCCTACCCACACACACACACATCTCCCACCCACCATACATTCCCCACCCACCCAAGCACACATGCATGCAACCACCCATCCATACCCACCCACACATCCTTCACCCATCCTATAACCTACCAACACTCACCCACCCACATATCCTCCACCACCCCCACCCCCCCCCCCCCCACAAAACCAGAACCCACCCACACATCCCCCACTTGCACATAAGACACATCTAGACCAATGACATGCCTGCAAGGTGATCGAAATGTAGACTTCCAGTACACTAGATGAATGCTTTAACTGTTCAATCACAAATTAATGTCTGAACATTCACATTTTTCTTTCAGTTTCCCTCAGTCTCTTGTAGCAGGTAATGCCAGAAGAGAGTTTTAAAATGCTGGAGACTGCACATCCCATCCTGCAGACCTTGCTGGGGACACTCTTCACATGGGGGATGACAGCTGCCGGGGCTGCCTTGGTCTTTGTCTTCAGTAGCACACAGGTCAGTTGCAGGCAGTTAATCTGTCATGGCTCTTCCTTCCTTCCTTCCTTCCTTCCTTCCTTCCTTCCTTCCTTCCTTCCTTCCTTCCTTCCTTCCTCCCTCCCTCCCTCCCTCCCTTCCTTCCTTCCTTCCTCCCTCCCTCCCTCTCTCCCTTCCTTCCTTCCTTCCTTCCTTCCTTCCTTCCTTCCTTCCTTCCTTCCTTCCTTCCTTCCTTCCTTCCTTCTGCCCTCCCTCCCTCCCTCCCCACTCCTGTCATCCCGCCTGCCTGTCTCCCTCCCTCCCTCCACTCCGCTGGAAAGAACCTTCTGCTCATGTTTTAATGTTGGCATAATGGCTCACTTTGGCTTGCTTTGTACATTAAGATCAATAAATTGATTCATATGGAAACAAACCGAACCTCTGACACACGTAAGCATATATGTGTGTGTGTACTTTTTTTTACCACAAACATATACACATATGTATTTACTTCTCTACCACAAACATATATACATATATTTACTTCTCTACCACAAACATATACACATATATTTACTTCTCTACCACAAATATATACACATATATTTACTTCTCTACCACAAACATATACACATATATATTTACTTCTCTACCAAAAACATATGGACAATACGTTTATTGCTCTACCACAAACATATACAAAAATAATGCTCTTTTGAAATCGGGTATTGATTTTTCCCAGCTAAGTCTCTCACGCACATGCCTCCAAGGTTGTGTCTAGGCAACAGGTGGGAAATCCTTTCAGTCTTCGTTATGATAATCACACACAAGATGGTGATGGGGCAACAATTGCTACAGTTGTTACTAACTGGCTATGGTGAATTTCTTCTTCTTCAGCGTTCCGAGCCATTGAGGTTCTTTGCTCCAAATACAATCCGTCTCCATTCGTCTCTCTGGTGGACCTTCTCTTGCCAGTCGTTGATTCCAAGTGCTTGTAGGTCTGTACATGTATTATCTCTCCACCGCCTTCTTGGTCTACCTCGGGGTCTACGGTCATTTATTTCCTGAGTGTAAGCGAGTTTTGTTGCAGTGATATATTCATGAGCTGCTGGATCAGTGTCAGATAACTCCCACTAACTGGCAACAAAAGGGGAGACCACATTGTCCTTGTTTAGTTTATTGTATGAGGTTGTCTCTACAACCATTATTATCACATTGTACACCAAGCATAGTTTTTTTATATGAGATTATCTCTACAATCATTATTATCACATTGTACACCAAGCATAGCTTATTGTATGAGGTTGTCTCTACAATCATTATTATCAAATTGTACACCTAGCATAGCATTTTGTGTGAGGTTGTCTCTGCAATCATTATCACATTGTACACCAACCATAGGTGTCAACTGCAGTGAGAAATATAGTGCTTACATGCTATATGGAAGCCTAACTGTTGTATGCATGTGCAGCATGGACATCCCCTCCACTGTGTATCTTGTGGTAGTAGGGGGAGGGGGGGGGGTGCATGCATGTTCCAATGATGTCAGGAGCTATCCCAAAAGATAGAACATCTACTGGTCAAGTCTCCAATAGACAGAACATCTGCTGGTAGTGTCTCCAATAGATATAACATCTACTGGCAGGGTCTCCAATAGATAGAACATCTACTGGTAGAGTCTCCAATAGATAGAACATCTACTGATAAGGTCTCCAATAGATAGGACATCTACTGGCAGGGTTTCCAATAGATAGGACATCTACTGGCAGGGTCTCCAATAGATAGGACATCTGCTGGCAGGGTCTCCAATAGATAGGACATCTACTGGCAGGGTCTCCAATAGATTGGACATCTACTGGTAGAGTCTTCTATGTTGGAGATGCCAAGGGGTAGGGACCAAATGACGAGAGACACAAACCTGCTGCCGTGTAGGTAGACTGGACAGTCAAAGGCTAGGGAAAGCAAACCCCAGGGAAAAAAGCTTGTCGAAGTTGAATGTACTGAGACACAGGCTTGACAAAACAGGGCATCACAATTCATTAAATGATGATGCAACATGGATATTTAAGCAGACAAGCTGAAAAACTTCCAATAGCTGTGGAAATCTGGCTTCTGAGAAAATTGTGCAGAATGCCATGAATGGACAGAAAAATGAATCAGAAAGTTCTACAAGAAACAAATGCAAATTAATTTGTTAGAGAAATACAAAATAGTCGAGATTTTGTGGCCTTGTTATGTTAGTTGCATATCCTTTGACAGGACCTCACGGTCAACCTCAGCATATTTTGGCTGTAAAAACTTGGTGACAACTATCATCACGTGTCCATCACCCACTAGCAGTGAACCTAGATATTCAAACTGCTCATTTCCTGTGTTTTTTAATCCATTGATTACCATGTCTGTGGACATATTTGTTTTTCTATCCATTGATGACCATGTCTGTGGACATATTTGTTTTCTCAGATGTCATTTTGTTTTGTGTTTTCTCGCTTTAAACTCAAGCGTAGTTCATAAACACACTTCAAATGCACTGGACTGATTTTTGCATGTTGATTATCTTTCCCTGTTACCAGTGTCCCTCGCCATCAGGCAAACCCCTCCGACTTCTGAGATACTTGTAATTTACGTCCCCAAGTCAAAAATAAGAAATCAACATTTTAGACCAACTGACCTGTGTAGGGGTTGAACCCGCTACCTCGACATCAGCACGTCAACTTCCACACATTTCTCTGAAAAATGCAGCATTAAAGTCTCTGACATGTGTTTGTTTCTTGTCCTTAGAGGAGAGTTCTGGATGGCAGTCTGGGATTTGCTGCAGGCGTAGGTTAGTTGTGAGTGTGTGTGTCTAGAATTATGTTGCTAATGACACAAGTATTTAGATACTTTAATAAGAGCAGATGGAAGATGTATTAAGGAAGTTAAATGTAGCATAGCCAAGCAAAAGTATTTCACAGGATTAGGAATATTCTCTGCAATTTATCTTTGACAATCAAGATGATGAACAGAACGAACGAACGAACAAACTTTATTTTCGAAGTGTAACTAATTGGGCACGCAGCCCGTCTTACATTCGGCCCTTCCAATCACTCATCTTTCGTTCATCAGTGCATAGTGCATTCACATAGGAAAAAAACATTGTCAAATGAATGTTGTAAGCATAAACAATGCATGTTACCATGTTATGAGACAAATCCCCCAACCACCCACCCATCTCCTATCCATCCGCGTGTCCCCCCCACACACATCCACCACCCAACCACAAACATACCCACAGGCACATACATGACCCCATCCATCCACGCATCCCCCAACCAACACATCCCAAACACACAACCCCACATACATCATCTCCCTACCCACACACACACATCTCCCTACCCACACACACACACATCTCCCTACCCACACACACACACACACACATCCCCCATCCTCACATACATCCTTCATCCACCCGCACATCCCACACCTCCCCCATCCCACACAACACCCCATCCATAAACGCATCCCCCCACACTTACATCCCCCACATGCATTCCCCATATACATCTCTCACCCACACACAATTCAGAATTCTTACGAGCTGTATCCAGCCCATCCTGATGTACAGAAGCAAATTGTGGACAGTTAGCAGACATGTGAAGCTGCGGAGATATGGTTGTATAGAAGAATAATGAGAAAACCATGGACAGATAGAAAGAGAAATTTAAATATTGAGCACAACCCACTACTGGCAACGCCGATCGCATTCTGGTATGAACCTAAGGCCTATCCAGGAGGCCTATATTAGGAGGCCTGGTGTTCCTTGCCAGTGGGAAGTCCTGATCGTTCGTCACTAAGATTCTGAATTTGACAATGCCAACGACCAAGAAACAGGTCCGAAGTTTATTGGGTCTGGTAAACTACTATAGTAAATTCATTCCAAATCTGGCGGAAATCACCAGTGTTTTTTCTAACATCTTAAAAGCTTCGGCTAAGTTATCTGTACAAGATGCAGGATTAATCACAAACAACACTTTAAGGTAATTAACCCAATTCACTTAAATGAAAGTATTTATTAAATTATTTCCCTTGAGGGTAATTTAGGTCAGCACACCAAAACTATGTGAGTTACTACTACAGGATCGGTAACAAACCATCCTTATAACCATGTATATAATGTATAAACATGACGCGTGCAAACAAAACGCACAGTAATTTGGCGTGATTACTGTTATAATTCAGCCAATCGTTTATTGTATATATGTAATATTCATGTATTTGATGCTATGAAACATATTTTAATGACGAGAGAATGTTTGAGTGAAAGAAAGGTATGAAAGTGAATGAAAGATGTATGCAAGAAGAATAAATGCGAGGAGAGAATGCGAAAATTAGTAAACATTGAAAGGAAGAGAGCGAGAGAGAAAGACAGCGGGAAATGGTTCCTTTTGAAAGGAAGAGAGGGAGAGAGAAAGACAGCGGAAAATTTTTCCACTGCTGTAAACGTCTTATTTTGACTTGTCTGTGTCATCTGTGTAGCAATGTGTTGTCGAGTTTTTATGTGTGTTACTGCCATACTTTAATAGATTATATAGAGAACGTACTTTGAGCTTCAGAAAGCGGAGTTGTGGTCACAAATAAGAATAACAGACGTTTGTAACCACAATAAACCGATTTACGGCGCTCGAAGGAACACACACATTTAGTACACTAACGCATACACATGTTAGAGAGTTAAGTACATTGTAGTTTATTAGAAAACACGCAAACAAACAGGAAAACAAACAGATAAACGATGCACACACTATTCAGTTTAAAGAACAATAAATTTAAATTCAGGGGACACAATAACTTCTTAAAACCTTAATGTAACAGTGAATATAGCTTTTCACAAGCGGAAGCGAGAAGGTGAAAAGTAGAACTATGTGTATAAGAGTTGGAGGGGATATTAATGGGAACATGAACACTTTGTGCTCATGTGTTGTACTCAGAATAGAGTCAACTTGTATGTGTGTTGTCATTTCGGGCAATTTGAGGACAGGTCAAGACAGAAGTCAATAGGTGAAAGTCAAATGACATAGGGTCAAACGACGGAAGTCAGGACATAAGTCATAAGACAATGGTTCCGGTCCAAAACAATTCCCAAAGATATCTATAAAGCCAACTATACTGATACATGGGCTACTTAATTAGCCAAGTGAAAAGGTAAAGCAGTGTGAGTAAAGGAAGAAGAGAATTGTTCTATCCCCAAACTAGAGAGTTTAACTTATTGGATATCTGACAAAATTGAAGCAACCAATTCTTCTTTGTGACCAGAAGTGTTACAAACAGGAGTAAAAGGGAAGTAACACTTCACAGCGAGGAGGGGTGCCTGTCAAGATCTCCAATAAGACCTTACAGAGTTAAGGAGAGTAAACATTTAAATTTCAAATCCCGAAACAACCACATAATCAATAGAAAGAGAAATGATGATATCATGAAAGAAGTGAACTCACAAAGAGAACTGGTTGCTGGCATCAGAAGCAGACAGTCCACATTCTTTGGGCATGTCATGAGAAGGGGAAAGCTGGAGTATATCATCACAACAGGAAAGTTGAAAGGAAAGAAAGACAGGAGGAGACCTAGAGAGAACATGTGGGACATTTGGACATCGTGGCATGGAGGTACATTGCTTTCATAAATGATTGACAGCACACAAGACAGAAAGTTGTGGACAGACATGATCCCAATGCCACACAGCATGGACTATAAGAAGAACAATGACACAAAAGCAACAGCAGAGCAAGAAAAAATGTACTGCTGACATGTTATTTTTAAATTATTAAAAATTGGTTATGCAGGCCTGTCTAATATCCTGCCCTTCTTAGTCTTTCTTCTTTCATACACTATTTCATTCATACATCCCTTATTAGATTAAGTTCAGTAACAACAATAATATCTGCATCGTAAATGCCCGAGAATGTGCACAAATCATTACTAAATGAGTTATTATGTAAGATCTGAAGGAATGCTGACAATGATGCATCTTTAAAATTTGGATGTAAATTTGTATACTTTTGTATCATCCCAACCAGATAATGTTGGCTGCCTCATATTGGTCACTCCTAGCTCCAGCGATAGAGATGGCCGAGACATCAGGCACATATGGCAGCTCAGGACAGTGGGCATTTATTCCTGTGACAGTAGGGTTTATCCTGGGTGCCTTGTTTGTATATGCTGCAGATCTGTTTCTTCCAAACTGCGTATGTCATTTGTATTGTCTGTCTTTAGAAAACAATTTTGTAATGCTATTGACTTATCTAACCCATTCAACCTGTTATAAAAGGTTAATTTCATATCCTCTACAGGACATTGCAGTCAACTCCAGCATTTTTGGCTGTTTGTGATTCCTAGGCAGGTTTTAGTTTGAGTAGTTTGCCATTGCTTTCTGAACGACCAGCACTTATACCATTGTATGGAAACCAATGCAAGACGGTCTGCTTCCAAATTGCCCACAGCTGTGTTTCAAACGCGGTATATGGATTACGAATTGCATTGTGGGAGACAATGCCACAAGTGGTTATAAGTATGTTATAATTCTGGATTATAATGTCTCAAAGACCCCGGGAAGGTTAACCCGGTCAACAAATGCCCGCAGAAGTCGGATGTGTCGGCCTAACGCAGCTCTGCTGTAAACAGGCACAACGCAATCACGTCCGAAAAAAAAAACTCCGGATGAACGCAGAAGAAGAAGAAGAAGATGTCACAAAGAGAACTGGCTACTTGCATCATAAGAAGACAGTCCTCGGTCTTTGTGCATGTCATGAGACGAGGAAAGCTGGAGTACATTGTAACATCAGAAACATTTGAGGGTAGGAGAGGCAGAAATTCTGGAGAGTTTTACATCATGGCAAGGAGAAATATCGGTATCAGAAATGATGGGCAGTACATAACAGAAGGCCATGGACAGTGTCAGCGACTTGTTCGCTGCAGATTCTCAGGACTCCCCTACTTTCGCACCGCACGAAATAACAACTCGTGACATTTGCGAAAGGAATGCAATTTATTTAGAGCCGACATTTCAATGGCTCTGCGAGCGTAATAATTCATCATCGTTATACAACATGAATGCAATGAAGTGGTGAGAAATGATGCTCGAAATCACAATCTAAATGAATAGCCTAATGTTTGCCTATTGCCTAGAAACTATAGCATTGGTTAAGGATACGTCTGCTCTCTACCGTCTCCAGTCGGGTCTGTCCACACGCTACACATTGCGTGGACAAGCACGGACACTGTCCCCTCCGTGCAGTAGCTATTATTACGTGCATGGTCTCGCAAGCACGCTGGCTTGTGAACTCGAGTAACCGGGCACTTTACTCGCAAGGACAAGCTTGCCAATGGCTTGGGGAAAGCCCTCGCTCAGTTGTACGCATTGGCCCCTGGTCTGACACAAATGTGTCTCCTTGTGAGGCTATTTATAGTGCTTGGTGTCTCTCCTGTCTGGTGTCTCCCTACTAGACTTATGTTTACTCTCCTTAACTCTGTAAGGTCTTATTGGAGATCTTGACAGACATACATGACCACCAATGATACACAGCTTGGATTATAAGAAGAATGGTATTTACACTTGCAGTTGCATTGAAAAGAGAGAGAGAGAGAGACGCGCGCGTGCGCACGCACGCATACACACATGCACACTGGGTCACATCATATTGAATGGAAATAACCTGCTCCTGTCCTCACTGTGGGCCACATCATATTGAGGTGGACATGATCATTCCCTGCCTTTCGTTCTCACTTAATTTCCATGAAGTTAACTTATTGTTATGTGTGATTTCCAATACAGGGGGACCTTCTCAATGACGACGACAGTTCTGGTGCGCTCTTTATTTCTGGAAATGACCACGGGAAATTTGAGGAATCACAAACGGCCATTACATTGACAGTTGGAGAGGACTCATTTTACCAGAATCCACAAAGCACATCCATGTCACGGACAAGCTCGGACACTGCTCGGCAGAGACGCAAGTTGGGGCAGACAGCTTCGGAGAGTTCTTTAGGTGTAAATGGGCAAATTACCCAAAGTGCCCCTGGCAGGCTGGAGTATGACATTGGCAAAGTTATAAACTGGAGAAGAATACTGTTACTAATTATAGCCACCACAATCCACAACATTCCAGGTAATTGTTTTGTTTTCTTGGGTAGAAAAATGTTGGTGGCGTGTTGAACATTCTTGCATTACCCAGAACCCATGAGGGAAGCAAAGACAGTAACCTTGTAACCTGTTATGCATGTCATAAGAGTCGACTAATGAGGGTTGGCTACCTCAACTAATAGAACAATTTATCAAAATGTAACCAATTATGAACAAGTCAATAAAGGATTCCAGTTCTAATCATTTCCAACTAGATGACTATGGCCCTATTTTCCCTTCAGTGTCTCAGCCCCCGACTAACACTTTTGTGACTCATTAGAACTCTGTCGTTAATCGACACATGCATCTTGATTAATCTGTACACCATGATTGATACTTGGCTCCTGTCAAAAGGTTTAGCGTAAATTGGTTGGGAGTCCGTGCTCCATTGGGGCAGGAAAGGCAGAACGATGTTAAATCTTGTTGCCAGGGAGCATGTTACATTGTTGAACTCAAGGGGTTGTTTGCTTTATGTTGGGTTCTGTTCTCAGGCAAAGGCAGACTACTATCTTTCATCTAAGGACTGGTCACTACAGGCTTTGGCGTCAGCATCTCCCGCAGTGACAAATGTCCAGCTGCAACTGACGACACTTCGGGATTACCCAGCTCACAGAGATTTGTGCTGCCTCATGTGGCCAGAGAGAAGCAGAAGCTATGGTGATCCTGCCTTGACCTGGAGAAGACGATGGGCTTCAACTTGGCCAAGAGCTGTAGATATGGCATGGTCTGTAACCTGGATGCTAAGGAGAAAGATGGTGGGGTGGTGGGTTCACCCCCCACACCGGGGTCTGTTGGACATCAATCAGCATTGACTTCTCGTTCAGAAAATAATGGCAAAATATGGAACATAAAATTGCCTATAAAATCCGCACTCAATACCCATTCCATGTTTTCGCTTGATCTTCCCAGCTTTGTTGATCTGACTACCTGTGAGTAGATCAATATTCCTGTGTGATGTCTGTTTGTTATTGTTTTGTCTTTGTTGTCCCTTGGATAAAGACTTTGGTGGAAATGTTCATCACTATCTTGTGCATTCTCTTCCCATTTGTTGAGCTTCTTACTTTGTGTTGTTACTTGGGCTCCCGTACCAGCTTGACAACAGCTAACCCTTATTTTCTGTGCTGAACAGGTAGAGGCGGTCCCACAGCAGACGCTGCCATTGAGTTGTGAAATGCCAGGCCTTCACATATTCTAGCTCATGACATATGAGGTGGGGTGACCAGCTGCCTTCCTCCGGAACTTTCCTTCCTTGACAGTCCCCAGAAAACTGAACATATTCTGGTAGTTATTTTTAGCCTGCGTCTATGGTGAAGGTGTAGTGATTGTGATTCGCAATCCTCCATACTGCATCCAAAATCAGCTGCAGGCAATTTGAAAGCAGAACGCCATGTGTTGATTTTTAACTGGTATGTTCAGAAAGTAGTAGCAAACTACTAAACATAAACTTGCTTAGAAGATCACTGTCAAAAAATAATACTGTCATCTACTGCCTATAGTACCTTGCAGTGTAGGGCTGGGGGATCTTGAGCCTGAGAAATTAAGGCCGCCTGGCTAGTGCAGTTGCCACGAACTGTGTAGGTTAGGATTTGCTTTTTGCTCCCGACAGAAAAAAAATCCACACCTTACTGAGGATTCAAACCCTGGTTTTCCAAAGGAGAACCCGGTGTTCTTAGCCACTCAGCCAGCTGCTCCCCAGTAGATTAACAGCCAAAAAATGCTGGGGTTGGTTCGATGTCCTTTAAAGGACATGCAGCTAACTAACTCATTCTTTTGGGTCGACCTCAAAACCATAATGGTTAGGGGAGAAAACAACCTTGGCTCTTCTGGGAAATGAACCCAGACCAATGTCTTAGCTGGGTGTGCATCCCAGAACTAGTAAAGGTATATTCAATGTCTTAGCAGGGTGTGTATCCCAGAACTATTAAAGGTATATTCAATGTTTTAGCAGGGTGCACTCCCCAGTAGATTAACAGCCAAAAAATGCTGGGGTTGGTTCGATGTCCTATAAAGGACATGCAGCTAACTAACTCATTCTTTTGGGTCGACCTCAAAACCATAATGGTTAGGGGAGAAAACAACCTTGGCTCTTCTGGGAAATGAACCCAGACCAATGTCTTAGCTGGGTGTGCATCCCAGAACTAGTAAAGGTATATTCAATGTCTTAGCAGGGTGTGTATCCCAGAACTATTAAAGGTATATTCAATGTCTTAGCAGGGTGTCTGCAGTTACGACCCACTCTGAGGAAGAATTGCAATGTCTACTATCTGCATTCTCCAATGCTTGTTCTGAATTTGGTTTAACAATTAGCAAAAAGAAGACACAGATTATGTCACAGGGTGCACATGGGGTACCATCAATCTTTATTGACGACGCCGAACTAGAGATAGTAGACCATTTTACATATCTAGGATCAGTGGTAAATAGCAAATTATCCCTAGATCAGGAAATCAACATCCGGATTGGTAAGGCAGCAACAACAATGAACAGGTTAAGAAAAAGAGTCTGGGAGAACAGGAAGCTTACTGCCAAAACAAAAGTCCTTGTCTATCAAGCCTGTGTCCTTAGTACTCTTCTCTATGGCAGTGAAACCTGGACAACTTACTCACACCAAGAGAACAATTTAAACAGCTTTCATATGCGGTGTCTGCGAAGAATTCTTGGTATTAAGTGGCAAGACAAAATCACAAATACTGAAGTATTGGAAAGATCAGGCTGTGTGACAGTTTATTCCATGCTCAGTCTTCGTAGACTTAGATGGATAGGACATCTTAGGAGGATGGATGATGGTAGAATACCAAAGGATATCTTTTTTGGTGAATTACAGATGGGTAAGAGATCTCAGGGTCGGCCTCTACTACGATACAAAGATGTGTGTAAGCGGGATATGATTGATACAGGCATTGATAATGCACATTGGGAGCAAGTCGCCGCTGAACGTGTTGCATGGAGGGCAAATATCAGAAATGGAATAAAGTCAAAGGAGAAAATTATTGCAGAAAAGTCACACACCAAGCGTTTGAGACGTAAGATGGTGCATGATGGTGGAAATGACCACGTGTTCACATGCACCCACTGTGAACGGACATTTACAGCGCAAATTGGCCTTATCAGTCACACTCGCTACCGCCATAGTTAAAAGTTATTATGCCTTTTTAAAGCACAAACTATCGTCTGTCAAGACGGCAAGGTGCCAATGGAAGCAGGGTGTGTATCCCAGAACTATTAAAGGTATATTCAATGTCTTAGCTGGGAGTGTATCCCAGAACTATTAAATATATATTCAATGTCTTAGCAGGGTGTGTATCACAGAACTATAAAAGGTATATTCAATGTCTTAGCAGGGTGCACATCCAAGAACTATTAAATGTATATTCAGTGTCTTAGCTGGGTGTGTATCCCAGAACTATTAAAAGGTATATTCAATGTCTTAGCAGGGTGTGTATCCTAGAACTATAAAAGGTATATTCAATGTCTTAGCAGGGTGCACATCCCAGAACTATAAAAGGTATATTCAATGTCTTAGCAGTACATAACTGGTGTGTATCCCAGAACTATTAAAAGGTATATTCAATGTCTTAGCAGGGTGTGTATCCCAGAACTATAAAAGGTATATTCAATGTCTTAGCAGGGTGCACATCCCATAACTATTAAAGGTATATTCAATGTCTTAGCAGGGTGTGTATCCCAGAACTATAAAAGGTATATTCAGTGTCTTAGCTGGGTGTGTATCCCAGAACTATAAAAGGTATATTCAATGTCTTAGCTGGGTGTGTATCCCAGAACTATTAAATGTATATTCAATGTCTTAGCAGGGTGTGTATCCCAGAACTATAAAAGGTATATTCAATGTATTAGCAGGGTGCACATCCCAGAACTATTAAAGGTATATTCAGTGTCTTAGCAGGGTGTGTATCCCAGAACTATAAAAGGTATATTCAGTGTCTTAGCTGGGTGTGTATCCCAGAACTATAAAAGGTATATTCAATGTCTTAGCAGGTGTACATCCCAGAACTATTAAAGGTATATTCAATGTCTTAGCAGGATGCACATCCCAGAACTATAAAAGGTATATTCAATGTCTTAGCTGGGTGTGTATCCCAGAACTATAAAAGGTATATTCAATGTCTTAGCAGGAGCACAACCCAGAACTATAAAAGGTATATTCAATGTCTTAGCTGGGTGTGTATCCCAGAACTATTAAATGTATATTCAATGTCTTAGCAGGGTGTGTATCCCAGAACTATAAAAGGTATATTCAATGTCTTAGCAGGGTGCACATCCCAGAACTATTAAATGTATATTCAATGTCTTAGCAGGGTGTGTATCCCAGAACTATAAAAGGTATATTCAATGTCTTAGCAGGGTGCACATCCAAGAACTATTAAATGTATATTCAGTGTCTTAGCTGGGTGTGTATCCCAGAACTATTAAAAGGTATATTCAATGTCTTAGCAGGGTGTGTATCCCAGAACTATAAAAGGTATATTAAATGTCTTAGCAGGGTGCACATCCCAGAACTATTAAAGGTATATTCAATGTCTTAGCAGGGTGTGTATCCCAGAACTATAAAAGGTATATTCAATGTCTTAGCAGGGTGCACATCCCAGAACTATTAATGGTATATTCACAGACAGATGATTACCCGCATCCGGACAAGACAGTTGTAATGTCTATGTCACATTATGAGATGACGGGGTTTGGAGAAGATCAGATTGAGGATTCACACGAAGACAAGAATTAGAAATAGAGATGCAGTAATATAAAGAGGACATTGATGAGCTGCAGGAGATAGCAAAAGATAGGGCAGGCTGGCAGAGGGTTGGTTGAGGGATGATGCTTCACTAATGGATAAAGTGCAGAAGAAGAATGAGTAGTGGGACATGGTTTTTAGCAGACGTTGTAGATATAGACAATACATTTGAAACTAATGAAAGGAGGAGATTGAGTAGTGGGACAGAGGTTAACAATGGGAGAAAATGCTGGATGGGTTGTAGAATGGCATGGAAAACAATCAGTAGTCGGGTTTATTAGAAAACATGGAGCAGATTTTTGTGGGGGAATATGATTATCTATACCATGTTTACCGACTCTGGCGAAGGTGTTATGAACGTACTTCGCAATCGCACATTCCTTGTTTGACACACAGCTGTGGTCGATTTGGCAGCACACCACCTTGTGTTGGTTTTCATACAGTGGTATGAGTGCTGGTCATTAAGAAAGCAATAGCAAACTACTGAACGTAAACTTGCCAAGAATTAACAAACGGCCAAAAATGCCGGGATTGACTGTGATCTCCTGTAAAGGATATGCAACTAACTTTTTTATACCTCGTGGCTTGGCACACGATGATGATGATGTCTGTTATGATTAACTTCTAATGTCTGTCACTGTCATAAATTGTCTGTTTATCATGTATTTGTAATATCTGTCACTGTCATGAACTTGTAATGTTTGTCACTGACACAATATATTTATTGTGACCTTGTAATGTCTGTCATTGTCATGAAATATTTCGTTATCATGAACTTACAAGTCATGGACATGAAATGTCTGTTTACATGAACTTGCTTGTCAAGGACAAGTCACATCTGTGTATTCAACATTCTCCAGAGGGACTTGCAGTTGGTGTGGGATTTGGAGCCATAGGGAAATCAAAGGCAGCTACCTTTGAAAGTGCCAGGTAAGCCATGCCAGGCCAAGTTTACATGCCATTCACATTTCTTTAATTTACTGTTGTGGTCTGTGAAAAAAATATACATACGAACAACAAAGGAAGTTCATACATTTCTTCTTATTATATCTTAGAGGTTTTCTGTATGGTTGATCAGTATCAGCAAATCCAAATAGGTTTGCTATCATCATCATCATCATCATCATCATCATCATCATCATCATCATCATCATCATCATCATCATCATCATCATCAAGTGCCCTGCCAGCTGGCGTAGACGTTTATGTCTCTCCACAGATCGTGGTCGTTGGTGCTCTGGATCAACTCTGCTGATGAAATCCCTCCATCGTCTCAATCCATCCAGCATCATTTCTCTTGGTCTGCCTCTCCTCCCCTTGATCTTTCCAGTTGTCACAATGTTCTCCAATGCCTCTCTTGGTTTGCGATAGGGATGTGTAATTTCTACAGAAGTTTTTCTCTGTACATTGAGAATATATGAAATTTAAAAGATCTGAGAGGAATCGTCGGACAAAATAGCATCAACAATAAAAGGTATGCAGATGATCTTCAGCATTTAGTGGAAGTGCTTATTGTTCACAGTGAGCAAATAGAGTTACAATTGTAAGAAAACAGAATCACTATGGAAAAGTAACCCATTGCAAGATGGAAGATATACTCACCTATAAAAAGAATCTGTCAAAGGCAGTGAGAACAATAATGTTAAAGTGCTATATATAGCCAATACTGTTGCACACATGTGAGAATTGGACAATAGAAAACTGTTAAAGGCAGTGAGAACAATAATGTTAAAGTGCTATATATAGCCAATACTGTTGCACGCATGTGAAAATTGGACAATAGAAAACTGTTAAAGGCAGTGAGAACAATAATGTTAAAGTGCTATATATAGCCAATACTGTTGCACGCATGTGAAAATTGGACAATAAAAAAAAACTGTCAAAGGCTGTGAGAACAATAACGTTAATGTGCTATATATGTATATATATATATCTATTATTGTTGCACTCATGTGAAACTCGGACAATAAAAAAAATGTCAAAGGCCGTGAGAATATTAATATATATATAGCTAATATTGTTGCACTCATGTTAAAGTGCTATATATAGAGCTAAGATTGTTGCACTCGTGTGAGACTTGGACAATACAAAAAGTCACGGAGCCTTGTACTTGCCTTACAACACATTGGGTATATGGTTCTAACCCTTATTTCTATTGACCAATCGGAGATGGATGGGCAAAGTCAATATTGCGTCGGCCACCTTTACTTCTCAAAACAATCTCTAGGATTGAATATTTGCCCGTCGGCTTCCAGTTGGACCCAGCATGACGTGGGCAAATGTGCCCCTCAGCTTCCAGTTGGACCCAGCATGGTGTGGGCAAATGTGTACCAGGAAATGTCTCGGAAAGTAACGGTAGCTGGCGTGACATTGACAACATTATTCCTCTAGTGCCCATTGTTTTATAAAACTACGGAGCTAGCACATGTGTCTAACACACCTTGAGGCATGTAAAGAGGTCTTTTGAGGAGGCTGGGTGGATCCCAGAGTCGTGTGGATTGGAAACAGGAACCCTCCCACTGCTGAGGATTGGACCCAGTGCAATGTGGTTGTAAGCATCCTAACCACTGTGCGTGATCTCACTGTTGTTAGTTCATTACCTTTACGGGATGTCGCAATCAACACCAGCATCTTTTGGCTGTTTGTGCTTTACTGGGCAAGTTTATGTTAAGTGGTTTGACATTGCTTTCTGAATGACGGACGCTCGACCCATTGTTAAAAATCAACACAAGGCATCTGCTTCCCAATCGTTTGCAGTTGATCTTTTTATTAATGCGGGATTGCAAATCACATTCGCTACCCCTTCGCCACAGAAATCTCACTGTATGGTGACATAATTTAGTATTGCAAGCTTTTACTTGGTGGTAACTGGATTGTGAATGTTATTTTTTCCCACAGAAACTTGGCGTTTGGGATAGGAATACAAAACTTTCCAGAAGGCTTAGCTGTAAGCCTTCCTCTTAGAGCCTCTGGCATGTCGACACTGAAGAGTTTTTGGTAAGCTACATTGTTGTTTGACAGGCTTTCTCCTTGTTGTCTGTCCAGCATATTGAAATTCTCATCTCTTGCTTGTTTTTAAATTATTGTTCCTTTATTCCAGATATCATCATCAGATAATGATGTGTACTTGTGTTTATTACTTGTTCCTTTATCCCCATATCTCATCATCATATAACTTCTAGCATTGATCTTTCTAAGCCACTGTGATGTGTAATATGGCTGAAATATTTCAGTTTCTGAGACATTATCCTGCTCATGAACCATTTGTCTTCGATGTTCAGATGGTACTCATCAGCTTCCACAGAGATTCCCCATCAGTGCTGTCAAAGAGCTTCCACAAATCCAACATTAAGTGGCAAATTCATTTCAAACCTTTGCTCTATTACTATGCACAATATGGCTTGCTGACCAATGCAGAACCTGTTTGGCTCGAAGTTTGTCTGTTCATTCCTTATTTCATTGGCTCCTTGCCGTCTTGACAGACGATAGTTTGTTACATTGTGCTTCAAAAAGGCTTAATAACTACAACCCATGGTGATAGCGAATAAGACTGATAAGGCCAATTCACGCTGTAAATGTTCGTCCACAGTGGATGCATGTGAACACATGGTCATTTTCATCATCATGCACCATCTTAAGTCTTATATGCTCAGTGTGTGACTTATCTGCAATCATTTTCTCCTTTGTCTATATTCCATTTCTGATAGTTGCCCTCCATGCAACAAGTTCAGTGGCGACTTGCTCCCACTGTGCATTATCAATGCCTATATCAATCATGTCCTGCTTATACACATCTTTGTATCGTATTAGAGGCCGACCCTGAGATCTCTTATCCATCTGTAATTCACCAAAAAAGATGTCCTTTGGTATTCTACCATCATCCATCCTCCTAATGTGTCATTTCCATCTAGGTCTACTAAGACTGAGCATGGAACAAACCATCACACAACCTGATCTTTCCAATACTTCAGTATTTGTGATTTTGTCTTGTCACTTAATGCCAAGTATTCTTCGCAGACACCGCAAATGAAAGCTGTTAAAACATTTCTCTTGGTGTGAGTAAGTTGTCCAGGTTTCACTGCCATAAAGAAGAGTACTAAGGACACAGGCTTGATAGACAAGGACTTTTGTTTTGGCAGTAAGCTTCCTGTTCTCCCAGACTCGTTTTGTTAACCTGTTCATTGTTGTTGCTGCCTTACCAATCCTGATGTTGATTTCCTGATCTAGTAATAATTTACTATTTACCTTTGATCCTAGATACGTAAAATGGTCTACTTTCTCCAGTTCGGTGTCGTCAATAAAGATTGATGGTATCCCATGTGCACCTTGTGACATAATCTGTGTTTTCTTTTTGCTAATTATTTAACCAAATTCAGAACAAGAATTGGAGAATGCAGATAGTAGACGTTGTAATTCTTCCTCAGTATGGGTCGTAACTGCAGCATCATCTGCAAAAAGCAACTCTCTGATCAGTACCCTCCTAATTTTGGCCTTGGCCTTCAATCTCTGAGCATTGTAATGTCCACCATATGAGCGTGAGTGAATGTAAATGCCACCATCCTGATCATGAAAGGCATATTTCAGTAGAAGTGAAAAGTATATTCCAAAGAGGGTGGGAGCTAGTACACAACCTTGCTTAACTCCACTCTTGATTTCAAACTCTTCTGAAGTTGCACCATCAAACTTGAATATACCCTTCATGCCTGTGTGGAACGATTCCACAATGGACAGAAGAGTTGGTGGGCAGCCAATCTTCTTTAGTGCCTTGAATAGACCCTCACAACTGACAAAATCAAATGCCTATGTGAGGTCGATGAAGGCAATAAACAGTGGTTGATTCTGTTCACAGCATTTTTCTTGCATTTGTCGCAATGAGAATATCATATCAATGGTAGCCCGGGAAGGTTAACCCGGTCAACAAATGCCCGCAGAAGTCGGATGTGTCGGCCTAACGGCGCAAGAACGCAGCTCTGCTGTAAACAGGCACAACGCAATCACGTCCGAAAAAAAACTCCGGATGAACGTAGAAGAAGAAGAAGATATCAATGGTAGACCGGTTCTGTCGGAAGCCACACTGTGATTCAGGGTAGACTTGATCTCCCAGGACTTGTTCCAGGACTCATTCCTCAGTTGTTTATCTAAATGTTGATGTTATTATTAACGAATTCACCACTCCTAACTCTATTAATGTGTCTATTTAGATAGCATTAGGATCACTCCATCACTGAGAGGGGCATTCACCTCTGTATGGTCAGAGAACATTTCCCCAGTTCACACAAATAGTTCTAACATTTCAAATGCCAGTTGTGCAGATTTTTCTCAGTTCACACAAATAGTTCTAACATTTCAAATGCCAGTTGTGCAGATTTTTCTCGCACCATACTTCTTGGAGAAGAACCCCCTGTCATCTTGGTTGGTTGAGTTACTATACTTGTCCTTTCTTCAGTCTTGTTAATGAATGATTGGATTGTGTAGCTAAAGTCTTCTATGGTATGCGGTTGCCCGTCCCACACCAACACCCTTTTGTCACTTCTTATGACCTGCATGATAGGTTACAGTATTACTACTGTTCTTTGTTTCCTTAATTAAAGAGCCTAGCTAATGCACTGGCATATTAATTGACTACTTGACAATATTACCTCCTCCCAACAAAATAACACAAAACATTTCTTCTGCCCACAGTCTCAGACTTGAATGTCTAGAATAACTGTCCTTGATTTCTCACAAGAGCAAATCGAGTTCATTTCACACATGATGAAATATGTCATGAAGTGAATATGTCTTCACTTTTCTTCCCTGTGCATTAAAATCCCTCGCCAAACTAATAATGGGTGTGATCTCATCAAGCTGTCTGTTTTTAGCTTTTAGTCTGTGCCTAATTTTTTTTTTGGGACGCTGGCTTGCTTTTAACTCAAGCGTAGTCACTATTTATGGTAGTGATGCACTGAATTTTGCGTGTGGGTTAGCTTTCCCTATTAACAGTGTCCCTCACCATCAGGTGAACCCACTCCAACTTCATAGGTGTCTGGGCCTAATGATTTACCTCTTGTGTAGATAATTGGATAATTGTAGATAATTGGTTTGTGTCAGGTCTTAGTCAGATATGACTGAGCTACCGTATAACAGTAGACGGTGCTACCTGCTTTCTGTTAGCGCCGAACGTTGGGCGATGCTTACCAAACCCGACACCCCACATTGTGCCAATGGCTTCGGGCAGAAGAGCGCAATTGGGAGGGTACAAGCCTTATCCTGGTGCGAGGAAATGCAACCTAAAGACAATGTGTCATGGCAGGGCAGACCAGGCCCTAAGCCTTGGTTGGCAGCTGGTCTAGGATCGAAGCTCCGACAGGCGGACAATTAGAGCATTGCTTTGCTGATCCGGCAGCTTCTGCAGCTTGTCTTGTTCCAGATGTAGAGGTGTTACCTTTCCTCTGGAGTGAACTAGGCAGGCCGAGAGAGGGATCATACTGCATGGGCAACACATGATCTCTATATTTTAGCCCAGGCTTTGTGCTATGGAGAGGCAATAACTCCATCCCTTACAAACTATCGTCTGTCAAGACGGCAAGGTGCCAATGATTGATAATTGGAACTGAGATCTCTGCTCTACTCATATCTACTTATTAGCACTACACATCTTATCTAAAGCTAGTAACATGTTATCTAGACTGACATTAATGCAGCCTGACAAGGCCCCTGTTTCCTTAGAATCTTCTGATCTACTCATGTTGCCTTTATATTTGGTTTTAGAATGTGAGAAAGCCCTAGGCTGGATAGATTTATAATATCATAACATCTATAACAGAAAGAGATCTTGCTGACCAAGCAACACCTGGCACAGGAAAGACAATTCAAACTGCCACTGCACTTAACGGAAAGCAAGGTCCAGAAGATCATCTACACAGTTGTCTTCAGTCAGTAGACAGACTAGACAAGACTAAACCTTAAAGTAGTGGTGGAACCACAAGAAACAAAACATATATATGGCCTAATGTAGTGTGATGAGAAACTATTTCTGATTGTAGGTATGGTCAGCTAAGTGGCATGGTGGAGCCAGTAGCTGGGTTACTGGGGGCTCTTGCTGTTGCCGTTTGTGAACCCATTCTGCCTTATGCCTTAGCCTTTGCTGCAGGTGCCATGGTATATGTTGTAGTTGACGACATCATTCCTGAAGCACAAATGGGGTATGTACTTATTTACTGCATCTTTTGTTGTTAGTTTCATCATTTTGTCAGATAACATGCAGAATACAGCTAGCATAGTCAATATTTTTCCTTAGACGCAGAACATTGTCTAGTTTGTCCCTGCCCAGGGAAGTCAGAAAATGAGTTTTAAGATATGTTATGTCAATGACCCGACTGCACATTGGGCATTCCTATGCATATCCAGTCCTCCGATGCAGCAGTCATCTCAGAGTTTTTCTGCCCACTGTTGCCATGAGAAGTTGGTTATGATATCTATTTTCTTGACCTCGAGGGCAGGATTGTCATGCTTGCAGAAGTCTCATTCCCAGTTCGTGTAGTCGGGCTAGAGTCTGAGCCACGTCAGTAGTTGAGTTGAGTTGAGCTAACAAACGACATCATCGCACTCAGGATATTCCTACACATGCTCCGTCCCCTCGTTCAACAGCCAGCAAATAGTCATACTGCTAATGGTTCCAACTGCCATCTGATTGAATGTTCTCCTGGTCTTCCCTTCCAGTTTTGAGATTGTCAATAACTACCAGCCAAGTCCATAATTGATTATAGACCCTGTCCACGCTTTTTCCCATTCAAATCAAACACAAAAATACAAATCAAATGTTTATGATTTAATTAATGGTTTCATCGCATCAACTTTTCTTCATTCACATTAACAAGTAACAACAGAAGCCATTGATTGATGTCAATTTATACTATTTTCTATACATATTAATTCATTATTCTTTTAATTCATTGTGTAAAATAATTGATCTTTTTTATAATTTCAGCGGCAACCGACTACTGGCTTCCTGGGGAGCGATAATAGGATTTGTAGTAATGATGTCATTGGATGTAGGTTTGGGTTAGCAATCCATTTAGCTTTTACACTGTTGAGGGATTGCTCAGGTTACTTTTCATGCACCTTGTATGTTTTCTTATAAAGAATCTGTGCCTGCCGTATGGCATATTATAACTTCTGGGTACATCTGATTTTACATCTCCATCTGAAATCTTGTGTGGTGGTTTCTTGACAGGGTGTCCCAAAAGTTCTTGTGCAGTTTTATGCAGTACTAACAATACCAGGTAAATATCCTCAACTACCTGATCTACTGGTGATAATAGTGTATCATCATCATCATACATCTATCAAAATGAAGTAAGTGTAGAGACTTTTCATCCAGGCTGGTACCAAAGTACCATCTCCAGTGGGACTGTTGCAGGGCTCTGCTTCCCCTCTCCAATGCCAGAAACCAGCAAGATGTGCAAGGCCTGTATTGGAACTTCTGCAGAAACCTATCACAAGGTAACCTGGTCAAAACTCAGCATGGCTCATATGGATTGGCTGGAATTAGGTCCAGTTTGGTCATGTCTTCTTCACGGATGTGAAGTATTTCATTGGCAACAGACTCCAGCACACTGCCCAGGAAGGCCTGTGAGCTTGATCATTTCAATCACTGATCAACTTCTGTGCCACTGTCTCAAAGCATCCACATGTTTCCCCCTCTGTCGGCCTATGCATGCAATGCCTTAGATCTTCCTGGTTGTTTGTCTTTTCAAGACCCTGTCTTCTTATAACATGACCACACAATGACCATTGCCTTGTTTTATGTAAATCTATATGTATAAAATGCAATGTCTGTCTGTCTGTCTGTCTGTATGTGATTGATGCGTTCGCGAACGGTCCATCCGATTGAGATGAAATTTTCTACATGCCTTCTCATTCTGGTGCTGCCAACTGACATAGTTTGTTAGTGTACAAACAGTTATTTACGTAATAAAATTAAATTTTTCAATTTACATTCTAATTTATATATAGCAAAGGGACTTAACTTAAGAAAAGTTATATCAAGGGACATAACTGTTAGTAGCATTGCTATATCTTAAGTTAAGTCCCCTTGCTATATGTACGCCGAAGATAGATAGATAAATAGATAGACAGTCGGGCCAGGTCGTCAGACAGACAGACAGACATAAAGATAGAGATAGATAGATAGATAGATAGACAGAGATAAATATAGATAGATAGATCTGACCCGATAGATAGAGAGGGAGGGATAGACAGAGGGAGAGACGGACGGGTAGGCAGGCAGACAGATAGATAGATAGATAGATAGATAGATAGATAAACAGCCAGGCCGGGTCGTCAGACAGACAGATAGAGATAGATTGAGTGAGTGAGTGAGGGAGAGTGTGAGTGAGTGAGAGAGAGTGATTGATTGATTGATTGATCCCCGCCAGGGGCTGGGCGAAGCTGGGCCGGGTCCTCTGGATGAATGGATGGATAGATAGATAGCCGTCAGACAGACAGACAGATAGAGATAGATAGATCTGACCCAATAGATAGAGAGGGAGGGAGAGATGGACGGGCAGGCAGACAGACAGACAGATAGATAGACAGCCGGGTCGTCAGACAGACAGACATACAGACAGATAGAGATAGATAGATAGATCTGACCTGATAGATAGGGAAGGAGAGACGGACGGGTAGGCAGGCAGGCAGGCAGATAGATAGACAGACAGACAGATCGATCCCCGCCAGGGACTGGGCAAAGCCGGGCCGGGTCAGCTAGTAATGACATATAAAAAGGGTTGCAAAGGCAAGAGAATCAACTTCATTGCACTAATATCTTATATGGCTCGGGCTCTTTCTGCAGAGCAGCCTGCCAGAAGCATCTCACAAAGCACAAACTCTGTAGCTCCAGCGATGACTCCCAGGAGTCTCAGAAAAAATTGCACTTGTGAACCGAACGATGTAGAATGGAATCAAACCCACGACCATCGGAGCACGAGGCAGGCGGCGTAACCACTTCATATCGTAGACTCCCATATAAAAATAATTAAATATTTGTGTGGATAGGCCCTTTGCAGTACATAGATGTCTCTGTTGTTGTGAAACGTGCAATTTCAGTCTGATGTTGTGAAACATGCAGTTTCAGGCTGATGTAAAACGTATTTTCAGTCTGATATTGTTTTCTTGGTACTGGGTTTTCTTGGTACTGGGTTGTTTTCTTGGTACAGTTTTACCTCTGATAGGTAAACATCCTTTGTGTTATGGGGTTGAGGATCTGTGGCTGTGGATATGGACAGGATAGTGCTAACATGTGGCCAGTTATTCTAACAAATTTATGGACAGGATAGTGTTAACAATTTGGCCTACCATTCTGACAAATTTCTAATAAGTAGACGCCATAACAAATTAATTGTAAGCGTTAATTATGTTTATTGAAAGTTAGTGGTTTGAAAAGTACAGTGACAGAAGGAATGGTTCCTGGAGAAAGAGGCATGGGTTCACTAGCACAAATATGCATACAGGACATTGCAAACACCTTGAGCATGAAAGTGCATGAAACTGGAGAATTGGCAGGGGGCCAAGACACTTTTATGGTGGGTTATGATGAGAGCGGCATCTTGCGAGGACCTGTTATGTTATGAATGTTTGTGAATTATATCTGTGATAATGCGTGTCCCTGAACATTTAGGTGGAGATAAGGGTGCATAAGTGGAGATTTCATGTACAAGTTGCACATGTTACAAATTCCACGACAGTGGAAATAGCAAAGAGTAGTTCATAAAACCACTGAGTTTCCATGCTGATTATGCCAGTAGCAACTTGATTAAATGTCTGCCTGATTTTCCCTCTACTCCTTGAGTATCACCCAGACCCTCTGCTCACTCCCTTCTGAGTCAGTTGTTCCAGATTGTGATACTTCACCCGGTCAGTTGCACTCTTCACCTGATTCCAGAGAGCCTTCAGCACATCACCTTTAACATACAGTAGCTTTACACCCAGGAGGCAGCAGCAGCAGCGGATCTACCAGCCTGTCTATTGCCCCGCATACCTGCATGCCCTGGGCAGAACATCCATGATATACTCACATCTCCGTCCTGTGACACAGTGCTAGCCATTCCACCTTTAACATTCCAGTTTCCACTTTCTGAAGCATACTGGGTGAGCCCACTACAAAGACAACCTGTCTGGCTGTTCTACCCTCCATCCATCGGATTTTTGCCATCACAACCTCAACATCCATTCTCTTGCTAGATGTTGTCACAGCATATGTTACATTCCCCTGTTTTAAACAGTGTCCATTTGTCAGTGCAAATGCAAATGTTAATACATGTGGACAGATTTGTTTTAATGATGCTGTTTACAGTTCTAGTCATTGATTCAGAATAACAAGTAGAGAAGAAAAGGCCAGTTGTTTGCTTTTGTTATCAAAATTAAAGTCTCAGAATACAGCCTGAAGTTTGGTTAAAATTAAAACAGCTTTCAATAACTAACAAGTTATTCTTTTCCAAATGATGTTTTTGTAAGTCCTCACGTTTGTATGTCTACAGTTATAAAAGTTTTAAATTTAATATAGACTTTTGGGACACCCTGAACTTTATTTCTGTGTTCATGCGTATGATAGACATTAAAATACTTTATGTCACAGATCTTGAAGTGAGAGATATTTTAAAATATTTTACGTCATAGGTATAGAAGTGTGATAGATACATTAACATATTTTATGTCACAGATCTAGAAGTGTGATAGATGCATTAAAATACTTTATGTCACAGATCTAGAAGTGTGATGATTCATAAAAATACTTTATGTCACAGATCTAGAAGTGTGATAGATACATAAAAATACTTTATGTCACAGATCTAGAAGTGTGATAGATGCATTAAAATATTTTATGTCACAGAATTTAGAAGTGTGATAGATACATTGAAATATTTTATGTGACAGATCCATAACCATGTTAGAGACACATTTATATATTTTATATGACTGATTGTTGGTGTTATTATACATCTATACATCTACAGCTCATTTCCAGTCAAATATGGCAGCGGGTTGTGTGTATTCTCATTTTTAACTGCACTATTTTCACCTGAGGGTTGGATAATTTCATCTCTCCCACGTAAAATCTTCCAGCTATGGAATCATCTTCCATTATGCAGTCCCCAAAAGGGCTTCATGTACAATACAGCTTTTCTCATTCCATATTCAGGCTGCCACTCAGTTTTGGGAGTTGTGCACTCAACAAAGTCGAGTATTAGAATGATTTTTGTGGCGTACGCAATCTTGCAGCTCACACTTCTTCATCCCTTGTGTGGTCCAGTTGTGCTTCATACACAATATATCATCAAGTGAACTTGTGTTGCATGCTTTAGTCAAGCATGTGGCTCAGCCACTTCGACAAGCATATTTTTGGTTTGCTTTCCCTAGCCTTGACTGTCCCTAGTCTACCTACAATTCAGCAGGTTTGTATATCACTTCGTCTGGTTCCAATCCCTTGACCTGTCCCACATAGGAGACCTATTTATAGCTGCACAACTTTTGGTATAGCTGTTAGTATCATTGGAAATCGCAAGCTCTTCTACCGCTGCAAGGTGGAATCGCAGCAGAGGGGAAGCACAATATAAGTTGTCAGAGTTAAACTCACTGAGATCAGTGGGCCCTGAGTCAAACAACAACAGGGATTCCCAAACTGTCAACACAAATAGTCCACTCCCAAACTGGCCAGCCAAGCTCCAATATCACATCAAGAGCTTTCACTTACATATTTATTGCATGCAGTCACCATTGTTACATTTTGCATTATGTCTTTGTTTTGTTGCAATTTACTGGGGTGATTTTTATGTATCCAGACACAGAAATGTTTATATTTGAAATGTATTTGTTGCATTTTGCTGAGGTCATGCTGGGCTTTGGTTGATATGATACTAGGTAATCTTCCTTGTTGTTCTCATGTGTGATATGTGTATCAAACATGAAATGTGTGAATTATACATGTGTGTGTCATACATGATGTGTGAATTTTTCATTGGCGATGAGCTGTCAAGAACTGACATCACAACAGTCAGGACATTCCCATACATGCTCTGTCCTCATCTTCAACAGACAGTGAAGAGTCCCAGTACTATTGGTACCAGTAGCAGTCTGATTATGTGTCAGCCTGGCCTTTCCTCGGAGTCTGAGTGTTGGCATTTGGTTGTATGTGTTATGCTTATGTATCATATATGATATATGATATGTGTGATACTAAAAGCTGGTTCACTTCAAACTAACTTTGCTGTGGTATAGCTCAGAGGTTATGGTGTCCACTTCAGGTTCAGAAAGTAAGAGTTCGAATACAAGCATCAAACCATTGGTTTCTAATAACTTCCCAATTCTTCTTCTTGGTTAATTGGATTAGATACCTAACCCTCTCAGATAAGGGTGAGAAAACAGGAGTGTTCAAGTTTTGCATGTTACAAATCCCACGTTAATTGGGAACCACAAAGAGTAGGCTGTAGGGCACACAGCTCTGGCAGAATATTTAGGGTAGGAAACCTACCTGTGAGTACACCTTCCACACATGCATGCTGAAGTCAGACATGCTGACCTTTGACCTAGAGAGGTGCATCAGCAGGTATGACACAGTTTCCCTAAAAGTTGAGCAAACAAAGAAAATGACATAAACAGCAGCAAGGTGACCAATGAGAGTATTTGTACTAACATTGTATAAATATAGAAGAAAAGTGTGATGTGAGAGACCTTCACATTGACTAGGTCATGGTGTCATGAGGTAGGGTGATGTGATATTCTTCAGATTTACCAGGACATGGTATTAAGAAGTAGGATGACTAACTCTTTTCCTCGCTACCTTTCTGTATCCAGAAACAAAGAAAATGTCATTAAACATTGAATGGTAAAAAATATTCAGGGGTGGATTCTCATCATCAACACTAAATGTCAAAATAAACTAAAAATGACCAGCACATACAAATACAGGGTTTAAAGGCAACACATCAAGAAACATAGAGTTTAAAGGCAACACATCATGAAACACGGGGTTTAAAGGCAACACATCAAGAAACATATGGTTTAAAGGCAATGAAACGGTAAAGATTCTGTGAAACACATTGTGAGAACTGTTACAATCATGGAGAAACAAGAGAAGAGGCTAGCAGAAAGAAAACATCTTGCATGAAAACATCCATAGCATGACAAGTTATGACCACATGCATTGATGAAACCAGCTCAAGTTCACGTCAGTTGACCAGAAATCTGAAGAAGTAGTCGGTGTATGTTTAGTCTGTGTGGAAGTGAGTCAGAATCTTCAGCCCACAGTCATTGTTTTGATTGAGTACATGACCAGGTTAAAATTTCCATATAGCAATAACCTGTTGTGGTATGTGAAGTGTTAGGACCATCACATTGTGCAGGACTTAGTGCATGCAGATATAGGTGGCCAGTCTCTCCCTCCTGAATCAAACGTCAAGAGCTTACATCGAACCCTCATCTGACTTACGCTGTGCCATTGTTAGTGTAACATCCTAACCATTGCACCAGTTTAACTGCTGCGACTTTTGCAGCTGACCATTTATTATTGATTGTCTTATTAATGTACTCATGTTGCTCGGTTACTACTCATATATTCCTGTTTTAATATTTGCTGTAATAAAAGGCCAATTTGTCTGAATTTTCAAATCTGATTAGGACTATTTGGTTTATGTTCACCATCATGCTATAATCCTTCAGCCAGAGTTCAGTGACAGCACAAGTTGTCAACAATCTAGACAGCAGATGTGAATGACACTAAACACAAGCCAGTTTACATGCCGTTATGGAAGCTGTGGTAGAATAGTGGTTAGAACCTTTGTCTGCTGTTATGGAAGCTGTGGTAGAACAGTGGCTAGAACCTTTGTCTGCTGTTATGGAAGCTGTGGTAGAACAGTGGCTAGAACCTTTGTCTGCCGTTATGGAAGCTGTGGTAGAACTGTGGCTAGAACCTTTGTCTGCCGTTATGGAAGCTGTGGTAGAACAGTGGCTAGAACCTTTGTCTGCCGTTATGGAAGCTGTGGTAGAACAGTGGCTAGAACGTTTGTCTGCTGTTATGGATGCTATGGTATAACTGTGGCTAGAACGTTTGTCTGCTGTTATGGAAGCTGTGGTAGAACAGTGGCTAGAACGTTTGTCTGCTGTTATGGAAGCTGTGGTAGAATAGTGGCTAGAACGTTTGTCTGCCGTTATGGAAGCTGTGGTAGAATAGTGGCTAGAAAGTTTGTCTGTCGTTATGGATGCTGTGGTAGAATAGTGGCTAGAACCTTTGTCTGCTGTTATGGAAGCTGTGGTAGAACAGTGGCTAGAACCTTTGTCTGCCGTTATGGAAGCTGTGGTAGAACAGTGGCTAGAACCTTTGTCTGCTGTTATGGAAGCTGTGGTAGAACAGTGGCTAGAACCTTTGTCTGCCGTTATGGAAGCTGTGGTAGAACAGTGGCTAGAACCTTTGTCTGCTGTTATGGAAGCTGTGGTAGAACAGTGGCTAGAACCTTTGTCTGCCGTTATGGAAGCTGTGGTAGAACAGTGGCTAGAACCTTTGTCTGCCGTTATGGAAGCTGTGGTAGAACAGTGGCTAGAACGTTTGTCTGCCGTTATGGAAGCTGTGGTATAACTGTGGCTAGAACGTTTGTCTGCTGTTATGGAAGCTGTGGTAGAACAGTGGCTAGAACGTTTGTCTGCTGTTATGGAAGCTGTGGTAGAATAGTGGCTAGAACGTTTGTCTGCCTTTATGGAAGCTGTGGTAGAATAGTGGCTAGAACGTTTGCCTGCCGTTATGGAAGCTGTGGCAGGCCGACCTAAATGTGTACCATAATATGTCTTGGGAAGTGAAGGCAGCCGACGTGATACTGACCACATGACCCCTTGAATGCTGATTGTTCTATCAAAATGAGTGATGATTCATCATCATAAAGTGCCCTGCCAGCTGGCGTAGGCGTTCATGTCTCTCCACAGATCTCGGTCGTTGGTGTTCTGGATCAACTCTATTGATGGATGATATTCATTGAATGTAATAAAAGAAACGGGTTGGGGGTATGCACCATGGCAATACAATGTACATAAATATTACACACTTGATATCTTTCTGCCTAATTATCTAACAAATATTACTATCCCAATGTCCGATCGTTGGTTACAAAAATTCAAGAAACATCCATCACAATTATAGCACGATTAACTACATATAACTGATTGTATGTCTCTAGTTCAGATAAACACTGTTTATAAATGTTTATTTCCTGGACAGATCTGGCACTAGTTGATCTTGACACTGGGCATTTGTAGCAGAATGAGCACCATCTCAGTTATTAGCTTCGATGTGCAAACTTAGGGCACGGTTGAGCATCCTAGAAGAACATCACTAAGGATGCTCAAGTCGTGACGTAGGTTGTTTTGGTGAGTTGAGTTACAGCTAAAGTGGAGACCAGATAACATCATATCTCGTGGTCTCTGTATTATATTCGGCTTAATGTGAACTAATAAACCTTCTGAAAGAAATACCAAGACTTGTTTTACATCGTCCCTGCATCTGTACTGTTACAGGAGGGATTTTTGGCGCCTCAGACCAGGACCCGAGTTGTCGCGGACACAAGTCATCATGACAAGGCAGAACGATAGATGATGTCTGGAAACTTGAAGTCGTGTTGTTAAGAACTCTCAACAAAACGGAATCGGCAAGTTTTTTACGATGAAGTTGGCTGACGTTCGGTAAAAAAATTTGAAAACAACCGCCACACAAAGTACAAATTGCGGAGACAGAACTGCCATTGTCATGCTATACCCTTGAGAACCTGGCTGATGTTGTTTCTTTTTGAACGTCAATATGTATTGAGATTTTGTTTCGAAGGAGCCGTTATATTCCTAATATTTAACTTTGCTCGCCTGGGGCGAACTGAGAAGCCACGACAGCGCTGAACCACAATCAAGTTTAGCCGTTGCCTCAAGGGAGTCAACTTTTTAGAGGTCAATCAAGTTTAGCCGTTGCCTCAAGTGAGTCAAATCGTTGGAGGTCAATCAGGTCCAGCTATTACCATTGGTTCAGTCAAAAGTTTAAGACTAAATTATCTCAAATCAGTAAAAAAAATAATTCAGAATAGCAATGAATTTGGACAGCCCGTTTTATCAAATCTCATCCAAAACCTGTGAAGAAACTAGTAATTGAATAACGTTCAACAATTTTTGAGTCCATTGCAACTAAATCGTTTTAGAGAAAAGGATTTTTTAATCAAGAGCCAACCAGGGCGGCAGTTAAATAGTTCATTAATCTATCGATTGGGCCGTCTTCTAGACGCTGTCAGGTCATCTCTGGGCTCTGTTGCATATGAGAGCCGCTGTCGAATCATTTATGGGCTCTGTTATTCACGAGAGCCGTTTTCAAGTCGTCGCCTTGAAGGGCCCTGTTTAGGGTGAAAAGAAAGCTCAAGTCTGGTGTGCCCAACCATGGGTGAAAGCATTCCTACCGCTGGAGAAGAGTTGTCCTCTTGCTGAATCGTCGCCACACAGTCTGCTCGTTGCCTGAATAACGCCGCTGCTCTACACTAGCGTTCATTGATGATTTCAGAGGGCTGGCCAGTGCTGTCCTCTGATCACAGTCGTTGATTGTTGACATCGAGCCTTATCGATCCTTACGGGGTACTGAAGCCGCCTTGTCGATCCTTGTTCAAGTACTTGGGTGCCAGATACCGTGCCTCTCAGTCTCAGCATACGAGAGCGAAACCTGAGAACCATTAATGTGCAGCTTTCGACGAGTCTCTAACTACAGACAGGGAACTATCTTTGACAGCCAACACTTGTAAAGTATAAATTTAATATTATAGTATTAGAAGATTATAGGACCTGATAAGTTTAATTAACATATTATTATGTTTTAACATATTATTATATTATAGTGAATTATTTGGTACAAATTTGAAATGAAAATCTTTTATAGAAAGTTAGGACGTGTAACGGAGTTAATAGACAGTTTAAGGATGGACGTAGACAGAATTTCGTCCATGATAAAAGTAATAAAGAGACAGACGCTTGAACGAACAGAGCAGGTATGAGACGTTTTGAGGTAGACAAGTCCAATAGAAATTATAACCAGTCTGGTTACAATTCGAAAGTTATCAACCATATACATATGAAAGCAGATAAGAGTGAGACACAGAGACATATAGGAATTAGTAATGGTCAGAAAAGGAAACAATGGTCGTGACCTTCAAATAGTGAAAACGCAAAAGCCTTGCGAGAGAACTGGTTTCAGATCAGACAGTTGCGATATTCGGTAGCAAGGTTGAGTAACAGAGAAAGAAACACAGATAAGATTTTGGGTAGTCAGGAGGTATCTTCAGTCTTTTGTGTCAGACAAGAAAGAGAGACACAGACGCAACCAGGCAGTAGTGTGGAAAAGAGTACTCAGACGTCGATTGATAAAGTGACAAAGAGAGATACTGGTACAGAGGTTGAACAACCCAAGACAGAAGACAGACAGACAAGTACCAAAGATGTTAAAAGACAGGTGAGGAAAAGTATTAGGGAAAGGAATAGTATGATAGTTAATAGAGGTACGACGACTGCTATGTCAAGTTCCTCAGGTATAGACATTAAATTAATCCCTAAATGGTGTAGAAATATTAAGTGTGAGAGTTCAGGTTATGGAGAGGATATTTCTACCTCTACCGCCGCATATTATAGTAAATACTCCGCTGCTGAAACAACTATAGATACTGATGATTCAGAGAACGAGAGGATTGCACTACGAGCAGATCCTGACTCGAAGCGTGATGTTTCCTCATACGGTGTGGTTGCTAGTGGACAGACAGACAAAATTTTAGTTGGTGACTCTTTAGAACAGGATACCAGTATATATGACAGAAAAGTAGTGAAGGCTAGGAGACGAATACCAAGAGAGAGAGAGAGAAAGATACTTCCAAAATGAAAGATGTTTGCCTAGTAGAAAGTAGAAAACGAGAACAGCAGAAGTATGAAGCGTCGCTGGATAGGGCTAGAAGTCTCATGAAGTCGATAAGACCATGGTTATATTTAAATAAGAATTAACAAATACGTGAAGAGTGGATATTTTGTTGGGTGGAGTAATTCAAGTTTGATGAGGCTCAAATTTCGACTCAAATGTGGTGTTGCTGTGGAAAATGGTGGAGAATCACTACATGTAATGGGTGATGTCGACAACTGTTGTATTGCATAGGTTATTTTGAGAGATAAAGGAGTCATAGAATAGTCACCGATAGGGTAGTGCGACTGAAAATAGCGCGAAGAAGTAAATCATTGTTATGAAGTGATGAGGAGGTTAAGATAAAGTGAGTGAGTAGTTGACTGTCAGAGTAGTTTGACGTGGAGAATTAAGTAGGACGGAGAATAGTGGGATTATGATGATTGAGAATGAAGTAAGAAAGCAGTTGAATTGTGAAAGTCCTGTTGAGTAATTCGTCTGGTTATGCGTTGTCCGTACGTGAGTATAACTGTAGACAAACAGATGTTCGTCGCGCTGAGTGAAGTAGGAGTGAGGTTTTGAGACGCCATCTAAGTGGAGTACATGGATAAAATGTTGTCAAGAGATTAGTAATAGTTGCGCGTTTGATATATCTTGTGTCAATGTGTGTGGAGGAGATCGACACGCTTAGACTGTGGTGAGTGATTGCTGGAATGTTGAATTGGCGTCTAAATTGTTTTTTTTTTTTTTTTTGAAGTAATGGTATGGGCACGTCAGGTTGTCGCGATGCGAGAGTAGTCGTGAGATGAGAGCGAGGTTGTGTATCACTGTCTGAGCAAACATAAAATACGAATACCGTGTGAATATGCGAAGAGTGGCTGATAAGTGACGTTGATAAAACGTTGAGCATAGAGTATGCGAAAATTGAGAGGTGGAAAGAAGATGATTGGAAATTTGTGATGTCTTTTGGTTAGAAAGTCTGACGTTAGACAGAGTTAATGAAAATTGTATGACAGGTTGACGGAAAGAGAGTTAACATTTTGAATGATGTTTCATGAAACAGATTTAGTAGTGTTGGCAGAGACATATCGAAGCAAGAATGCCTGATACAGAGAATTGAGAGAATATGGTTTGCCCAGTCGAAGTGAGATTTCTCGTTAGTCATGTGCGGTGTGGTTTATTGTTTCTGATAGAGTCCCGATAAATAGGAGTAAGCAAGAGAAGGAGAGAAAGTGATTAGCTAAATGAACGTCGGAACATTATAAATAGAGCACTATAGAAGGTGTTCCGATAAGGGTCATTGGTTTGACTATCATCGCGGTATGAGAACGCTAGGAGAGAGTTGAGGATAGCTTAGAGTTGTTGTGGTGAGATGTTGGAAAGTACTGATACTTTGGTTAGTTGCGTCGGGTAGACGAGAAAAATAAAATTAGTTGTTGACAAATCTAGTAGCTGGATATGTTGGTGATGTCTGTAGTAAATAGACAATTTTTTGGTGGTTGTAGCATTGTGGAAATACCGTAGTCAACGGTAATGCTTAAGAAGTTGTAGTAATTATTGGTGCAAATCCAAGGGAAACAACTAGATTAGTTACAATTTCCCTTACTGAGTAGATGAATTGTGGTGTGTTGGATTTATTTAGTGCCATGATGTGGTGGAGGTTTGGTAAGTGACACGAGATTGCTGGAGTGTAGAAGAAGAAGAAGTGAGTAACGTGCTGCGCCAGACAGCGTGAAGGCAATTAGTAAAACATGAATTGAATCCCATGTTTTACTCCGAAGAATAATTATATACTGTGGATATCAGTACAATAGTAAAGGATTGTAAGTGTGTTAGTGAGAAATGAACAGTGTCAGTGTGGAGATAAAATGCCATAAGGTTTTTTTTTTTTTTTTGGGGGGGGGGGTCCATGATATATGGACTGAGAAAGAATAACGTTGATTGTAAGCAGTGAGGGGTTAGAAGGTCACAGACATGAGATCAGTGGCGGTATTTTATAGCTGTTGATAACGGCATAAATTGGAAGTGGAAGTTTTAGATGAAATGCCCATAATAAATGGACATTACTGGGTTGCTGAAGTTTTTCGGCGAGATTACTAAGGAGTCTTTTGAGTGAGGTATAGAAAAAATTAGCGGCTGCTAGAGATAGATATACAGATGGAATGGATGAAAATTTAGAGTCTAATAGAAATACTAGCATGGAGGAGAATATTTCTTTACGAGAGGAGGAAGACATTGATGCGGAGATAGCACTTA
Organism: Cepaea hortensis; assembly: GCA_963921405.1. Classification (NCBI taxonomy): domain Eukaryota; kingdom Metazoa; phylum Mollusca; class Gastropoda; order Stylommatophora; family Helicidae; genus Cepaea; species Cepaea hortensis. The sequence goes on from OY992876.1 coordinate 10,961,127, forward strand.
TCCAAAGAAACTTGGAGTTATTAAAGAAATGGAGGTATAGGAAATAAATAGATAGAAAAAGCTGCAGATAGCATCGGATGAAGATTTTATGATTTAAAGAGGAAATAGACTGGCTGTGTATTACAGGTGTTTTAGAGAAACAGGCTGGAAAAGGTTTGCTTAATACTTGCAATGAGTGTCCTGAGGAGTAGACATGACACTATATATTTAGGTATTGAGATAGGTGATATGGATGTAAATTCGAGTGTGACGTACGTTTATTGTAGTTTTATTGATTTTGTGATTTGACTTGTTGAGTTTTATTGATAGATAAATGGGTTGTTGTTAGTCCATAAAAGTGACTAACAATGGATAGGATGTATGTCATGTTATTTTGAAATATGTTTTTCCTTGAATGTTTGATATGAGGGGAAAGAAAAATGATATTTAAAAACTTGGGGGGGGGGGGGGGGTGGGTATGATGTTCTGTTGTGATTTTATTTTACTTGACTTATGATTTAAGTGAAGTGTCTTGTGTGTTGAATAGTAATTACCTTGTTTACAAATATGTTGAAAAGTGTTTAAGTTAAGTTTAGTTCACAAACAGTTATGGCATTGTCTAGAATCAAAGCAATACATGGGGCTTTATTTAAAACCCTTCGTTCAGAAAATAGTTAATAAACTACTGAGGACTAGAAGAGAGACACATTCTCTTTATGAATAATAAGTTCATGAGTAAGAAGGCCGCTGTGTCAATATATTAAGATAGAGAGGTTAATAATATAGTGGCCATGAAGTGTTGGAAACATACGCCATACTTAACTGTCAGGGTTACTACTCAAATAAGAGGGTGTTGGGAAGTTAAAAATAGGAGCTGCATTAAGTCAGCGTGGATTAAAGGTATATGGATTGGATGCCATATTATATACGTAATTAACGTCCAAAGAAGCTGTGATATTGAAACAAATATAGGAAGTTGGTTGATAGAGAATAGATATTAAGAGGGCTGTGAATGGCAGTGCATAGGGTTTGGTATAGGGGTTAGATAAACAAGGAGGCTTGTCATGGGATGTGAGGGGGAAAATATAGGAGCTGTAATAAACAGCGTTAATTAATTTAAAATGTCCATGGAATATGAACATTGTTATAGGTTTCATGGATGGACGTGAGATAAGTGAAATATAGGCAGGGTTGTGGATGGCAATATAAATATTGAGTATATAAAAGAAAACTTGGATCAACTTAATTTATAATGAACAGAGATGCAACTTCATAAGATGTGTTTTTGACAAACTTTTATAAACGTTTTTACGTTTGCAAGGGAGGTAAATGTGATTGTTTTTGACTATTTCTTTATAATGGGTGCGCACTCCTTCTTTACTATTTTCTAACTACACATTTTCTGTCTATCCTGTGTTGTGTTGTGAAAGAATGAGAAATTTTATAATGTCAAGTGTATACCAACGATTTTTACGAGCCATTCTTATGACCTATAATTTTTGTAATGAAACTTTGAAGAGCCAGAAACGAAGAAGAGGTATAACTTCATAGCGGGTTGCTATGTGGGATGGTGATAAGAGACAAGTAGAAGAAAGTAGTTACTTAAGATAGAGTTAGTTTGGGACGGCTGGTTATGTTTAGAATAAGGGGGTTAGGAGTTAAGACTTTTGAAGAAGAAAAGTCTTTTTAAAGAAAGGGAGGTGTAGCAGAATGAGCACCATCTCAGTTATTAGCTTCGATGTGCAAACTTAGGGCACGGTTGAGCATCCTAGAAGAACATCACTAAGGATGCTCAAGTCGTGACGTAGGTTGTTTTGGTGAGTTGAGTTACAGCTAAAGTGGAGATCAGATAACATCATATCTCGTGGTCTCTGTATTATATTCGGCCTAATTTGAACTAATAAACCTTCTGAAAGAAATACCAAGACTTGTTTTACATCGTCCCTGCATCTGTACTGTTACACATTCTATGGTTCATGATTCCTTGTAGAATGATCTCTGTAGGTATCAATATATACTAATTGAATGTGAGTAGAGGTGGTTGTTTAGATGTTGAATAGTTGTTACGTACTTGTTTAATAGTTTTGGCCGCTGGACTTAAATGAAGATACATGGGGTGGTAATGCGACTAAGCTTTATCCTTGTGTGGCTGAGTGGCAAATATAAGGGCGCATATTTTCCTCCTTCACTGGGGAATCGCTCCACTTCGGCCATGGATGATTTCCCTTCTTGGGATCATCACTTGTACCAACAGACCACCTCCCATATCTCTTTGTTTCCAGGGATTAGGTATATTATCCACTTAAATATCACATCCTGTTAGAATCACTTTTTCATGAGGACTCCACTTAAACTGAATTCGCTACTCCCTATTTAAAATCTATCATCCCCCCTGCCACGTTAATTGCGCACTTAAGTCAACAATAGGAGATCAGATAAACATAGTTTTCAGACATCCTTCATGTAAGGTAAATATCCGCGGACCTTCTCTTATTAGTTTGACGTAGTTAGTCTGCATTACATTGAAGCACTATCTGCCGTAAAATAATACTTAACGTTGGCTAACGACAACACACTTTGAAATTACTGGGCGTAATCTGTTATTCCAAGTAATGAATCGCCGGTCGTTGTATTTACTGGGCACTATGAATTTCCAGACGTAGGAGTTTCACAACCATCGCATTGGTAATATCAACAGGCGTTGTGACCATGTATTGAGAATATGCTGTGCCGTTTCGACGGTTCTCAAGCGGTAGATATGGGGAAATTGAAAATGTCACACTTGTCACCACAATCTCACTCAGATCTACGAGTGCCGATAGACAGTCCACGCAAGCTGACGTCATCATAAGATGACGTAGACTGTGTGCGTGCGTATGCGTGTGTGGTGTGGGGGTGTATATAATACGCGTGGGGTGTGTACGTATGTGTGTATATATATACATGTGTGTGGGTGTTTATGTGTGTTGATCTTGACCTTTTCGTTTTATATGTACAGAATCTGAAGCCCATGATGAGTTTCAAAAATAAAAATAAAGTATGATCTTTCATATTTACAATATGGATTCACAAATATCGTCATCAACAGAGAAGAACGACCTCAATGTGTTATTTGTAGTAACAGTTTGTCAAATGATTCTATGAGACCGACAAAGTTGAGGAAACTTTGTTGAATGTTCATCCTCAACACAAGGACAAGGACAAAACATATTTTGAATGTCTTGGGAATGCTGTCAAAAGGATGAGACTGGATTTAACAGGGGTATTCCAAGAAACAAACCAAAAGGTTACTGAAGCTTCCTGTGTCGTAGCACTGGAGATAGCGAAGCGGAAAAAGAACACATACAATCGGGGAAACTTTGATCAAACCTTGTTGTCTCAAGGTGAGGGGAATTGTGTTGAGAAATTAATAAGAGAAAACAAAAACTTGCAGCGGTTTCACTATCAAACGACACTGTTCAAAGGAGGATCAGTGTTATGGCGATTGACATCAAGGATCAAGTTGTGCAAGAGATCAAGTCTGCAGCATTTGGGCTCTATTCAATTCAAATTGATGAATCGACTGATGTGGCATCGTGTTCTCAGTTGATAGTGTTTGCAAGATATGTGCATTCAGAATTATTTAAAGAAGAACTTCTTTTTTGTTCTCCTCTTGAAACAACTACCAAGGCCTCTGATATTTTGTAAAAGGTTTCATCTTTTCTTGAATCAGAAAATCTTGTATGGAATAATATGTGTGGGCGCTGTACAGATGGAGCATCATCTGTATTGTGGACCAAATCAGGATTTGAAATTAGTGTGAAGAAACGTGCCCCAAAAGTGAAAGGCATTCATTGCATGATCCATCGTAGGGAATGGCCTCCAAAACACTTCCAGCTTTATTGGGGAAGGTTTTGGATCAAACCGTTCAGATAGTAAATTTTATTAAAGGAGGAGCTCTCAACTCACGGCTCTTTAAGCAGTTATGCATTGACATGGATGGAGGCCACCATTTGCTTCTTTTTCACACACATGTTCGATCGCTGTCAACGGGAAATGTAACTGCACGAGTATATGAGATGAAAGACGAGCTCAAATTATTTTATTTTTTGAAATTCAGGGTAAGGTGGACTTTTTCGCCTGGCTGGATAATGAGGAAAGGATCACGCACCTTGCCTATTAAGTTGATATTTTTGAGCATTTGATTAAACTCAATCTTCAGATGCAAGGAAGGAATACAAATATCATAGAATTTGTGGATGCTTTGAGAGTTATTGAGGGGAAGATGGAAAACTGGACAAGAAAGGTCAATATGACAAATGCTGCAATGTTTGAGAAGCTGTCATCCGTTCTCGTTGTTGATGGTAAAGACCAAGTACTTCCACAGTTTGCACAAAATGAAATTTCGCAGCATTTGTCAGCACTAGAAAATGAATTTTAGCTATATTTTCCTAAACTTAGCGATGATGCGCTGGATTTTGTGCGACACCCATTCAAATTATCAGTTGAAAACGTTTCTGATGATTGTCAAGATGAATTTCTGGAGCTGAAAAATGATTCCGGAGCAAGATATGTGTTCGATGAGAAACCAGTCACGGAATTTTGGCCTTTGATGTGCGATTCCTACCCAAAAGTGGCAGAAAATGCTATCCGTGCATCGCTTCCATTTGCGTCATCATATCTTTGATAACCCTAACCCTAACCATAATCCTAACCCTAACTCTAACCCCTACCCCAACCCTAACCCAAACCCTAACCCTAACTCTAACACCTAACCCCACCCCTAACTTTGCAGGTAAATTCGCGCTTGTCGATAATATGTCGCTGCTCGACCACTTGCCTTCATCCACGCGCTTTAATTAATCAAACTAGCTGACCCGGCTCGGCTTCGCCCAGTCCCTGGTGGGGAGCATCTCATTTAATTCATATAAGTAGTCATATAAAATCCCGTTCCCGTTCCCGACTATCTGTCTGTCTGTCTGTCTGTCTGTCTGTCTGTCTGTCTGTGTGAAAGAAAGTGTGATGTATGTGTGTGCATGTCTGGATGGGTGTACATGTGTGTGTACATGTGTGTATCTGCGTGTGCCTCTGTGTGTATGTCTGTACGTGTGTTAAGGTGTGCGTTCATGTGTTTATATGCGTTTATATGCATGTGCGTGTGCATATGTGTGCATGGATGAGTGTGTGTGTGTGTGTGTGTGTGTGTGCTCGTGTATGTATCGTATATCTTTGTATGTGTAAGTGTGCATGCATGCAGTGTATGCGAGGGAGTGTATATTCGGGTGTTATGTGAGTACGTGTGAGTAAGTATATGGATGTGTGTGGGTGTGTGTATGTACATGTGTGTGAGAGAAGAGATAGAGAGAGAGAGAGAGTTGAGCGCACACATTTCATGTAACATGCTATTCCATATTTTTTTATGTATTCTCATCTTTCATATTACGAGGTATCGTTTAATGCCACTTGATTGTCCTGTAACATGCCATTCCATATATATATATATATTTTTTTTTTTTGAGGGGGGGGGGGGGTTTATTCTCATCTTATCATTTTGTATGCCATTTGATTTTATCATGTAAAATATAACATTACTGTGATGTGAGTGAGAGAGAGAGAGAGAGCAAGAGAGAGAGCCAGAGATAGAGAGAGAGCAAGAGAGAGAGAGCAAGAGAGAGAGAGAGAGAGAGAGAGAGAGAGAGAGAGAGAGAGAGAGTTGAATTGCATCACTAATTTTTAAGCTTTTTTTTTTTGTTTGGGTGGGTGAATGGGTGTGTAGGAGATTGTGTGGGTTGGGGGATGAGTGTGTAATGGGTGTGGGGGATGAGTGTGGGGGTGTCTGTGAATGGGATATGTCTGCGTGGGTGGGAGTGTGTGAGTGCGGATGGGGTAAATGTGAGTGGGTGGAAAATGTATGTGTGGGTGGCGAGAATGTTTGTAGGTGGAGGATGTGTGAGTTGGTGGGGAAATGTGTGGGCGGGGATGTGTATGGGGAAGGTATGTGGGGTGTGTGTGTGGGGGATGTGTTTATGGGTGAAGATTTGTGTGGGGGGGGGATGTGTGAGAGGTGGGGAGGTGTGGGATGTGCAGGTGATTGAAGGGTGAGAAAGAGAGAGAGAGTGAGTGAATGTTTGTGTGTCTGTGTGCTTGTCTGTGCTTGTAAGAGAGTGAGTTAGTGTGGTTTAGAGAGTAAATGAGTGAGTGAGAGGGTGAGATTATGTGAGGCAGCGTGTATGTGTGAGTAAGTGTGTGGGTGGATGGGTTAGTGTGTACGTGTGTCCATATGTGTGTATGCGTGTGTTTTGTGTGTGTATGTGTGTGCACGTCTGAATGTAGGTGTGTATGTGTAAGTGTGTGTAAATGTGTGTTTGTATGTGTGCTTGTGTGTGTAAGTATGTTTATATGTGTGCGTAAATGTATGCGTGTGTTTATATGTATGTGCGGATGTATATGTGTGTATGTGCGTATATATATATATATATATATATATATATATATATATATATATATATATATATTATATATATATATATATATATGCATATATATGTTCGTGTATGTGAGTGCATGATTGTGTGTATGTGTGCATGCATGCAGTGTATGCGAGGGAGTGTGTATTTTTGTGTGTATGTGTGTAAGTATGTATATATGGGTGTGTATGTGTGCGTGAGGATATGTGTGTATTTGCGTGTGTATATTGTGTGTGTATGTGTATATGCTTTCTTGCGCACGCGAGGGAGTGTGTATTTGATAGCGAGAGGGTGTGTGTCTGTCTGTGTGTGAGTTAGAGTGAAAGAGAGTGTGATATTGAGTAAATGAAAGATGGAGAGAGTGACTTAACATGCTATTCCATATATGTTGTGTATTCTCATGTTCATATTACCATTTTGAATGCCAACTGATGTTTATAATTTATAACATGAACACATGTACATCACTGTAGAGTGGGTGAGAGAATTAGAGGTATGAGAGAGAGAGAGAGAGAGAGAGAGAGAGAAAGAGAGAGAGAGAGAGAGAGAGAGAGAGAAAGAGAGAGAAAGAGAGAGAGAGAAAGAGAGAGTTGAATTGCATCACTAATTTTTAAGTTACAAAATGTATATGTACAATTTTTCTCCATTTTCTTTACAATTTTGCGATAATGCTCACGACAATCGTCACTGTATGTGTGTGTAAAGTGTGGAGTTTGATCATATTAGTAGGTTGGGGGATGGGGGGATGTGTGTGTGGGGTGGGCGGGTGGGATTGTGTGGGTGGGTGGGGGATTTGTGTGTGGGTACGTGCGGGATGTAAGGGTTGGCGTGGAGATGTATGTGTGGGTGGGATATGTGTTTGGCTAGGTGGTTGTGGGTGAGTGGGTGGAGGAGGATATGTTGGTGGATGATTGATGATGGGTTATGGGATTGGTGGGAGTATATGTATGGGTGGGGAGATGTGGGTGTGGGGATATGTGGTGGGTTGGGGGTGGATGTGGGTTTGGGGGTGTGGGTGAGGATGTGTACGGGTGTGGGATGTTTGGGTGGCTGGGTGGGGAATGTGTGTGTGTGAGATATGTGTGGGGGATATGTGGGTTGGGAGGGGTGCATGATGGGTGTGGGTGATGGATTTGGAGATGTGTGTGTGGGTGGGGGATATGTCTGGCTGGGTGGGGGGGGGGGGGGTGTGTGGCTGGATGGAGGATGTATGTGTGGGTAGTGAGGGTGATTGTAGTTGGGGGATGTGTGGATGGGTAGGAGATGTGTGGGGAGATGTGTGTGTGGGTGAGGGATGTGTCTTTGGGATGTGTGTGGGTGTGGTGTTGTGTGGGAGGGAGCTGGTTGTGGATACATGATGTGTGTGTGGGTGGGTGAAGGTGTGGTTGGGTTTTCGGGTGGGTGAAAGATGTGTGTGAGGGTGGGGATGTGTGCTTAGATGGGTGGTTGGGGTGTGTGAGTGTGGGTGGGTAGATAGGAGATGTATGTGTTGATGAGTGGGTAAGGGATGTGTGGGTGTTAGTGGTTGAGGGATAAGTACGTGTGTCTGGGGATGAGTGTATGAGTTGGGGATGTGTGTATGTGGGTTGTGTGCGTGGATGGAGGTGTGTGTTGGTGGGTGGGGATGTGTGGGAGGGATGGGTGGGGAGATTGTGCGAGGGTGGGGATGTGTGTGTATATGGGTAGGGGTGTGTGGTTAAGGGATGTGTGGGCTGGGGGATGGGTGGATGGAGGATGTGTGGTTGGGTAGAGGATGTGTGGGTGGGTGATTGTATATGAGTAAGGGTGTGTGGTTAAGGGATGTTTGGTTGGGGGATGGGTGGGTAGAGGATATGTGGTGGGTGAGTGTGTGCAGGTTAGGAGATGGTGGGGGATGTTTGTAGGTGTGGGCTCGGATCTCTGAGTGGGCTTGGGGAGATGGGAGATTATGTGGGTGGGTGCGGAATTTGTGTGTGGGTAGGTGCGGAATATGTGAGTTGACGGGGAGATGTGTGTGTGGCTGAGGAATGTGTGTTTGGCTGGGTGGGTGGAGGTGTGTGGGTGGAGGATGATATGTGGGTGAGTGATTGTTGGTGGGTAATGGGACGGGTAGAGGATTTGTGAGTGGGTGGGGAGATGTGTGTAGGTGGGGGATGTGTGGGTTATTGAATGTATGTGTGCTTGGGGTGTGGGTGGATGGGATGTGTGGTGGGTGAGAGGTGTGTGTGGGTGGGGAGATGTGTAGGTGTAGGGATGTGGTGGATGGGTGGGGGAATGTATGTATGTTTTGGTTATGTGTGTGGTTGGGTGGGGGAGTTGGAGTGAATGGGGGATGTGTGGGTGGGTGGTGGATGTGTCTCATAACATAGTAATATGCATTGTTTGTGTTTACAAAATTCATGTGACAATGATTTTCCTATGCACTGTTGATGAAAGAAAGCTGAGTGAGTGGAAGGGCCGAATGTAAGACGGGCCTGCGTGCCCAATTTGTTACCCTTTGAAAATAAAGTCTGTTCGTTCGTTCGTTCTGTCCTGTCTGTCTGTCTGTCTGTCTGTCTGTCTGTCTGTCTGTCTGTCTGTCTCGGCCCGGCTTCGCCCAGCTCCTGGTGGGGAGCATCTAATTTAATTCACATAAGTAGTCATATAAGCTCCCGTCCCGACTATCTATTTGTCTTTCTGTTTGTCTGTCTGTCTATCTGTCTTGTCTTACCCGGCCCGTCTTCGTCCAGCACCTGATGGGGAGCATCTCATTTAATTCATATAAGTAGTATTTTAAGCTCCCGTTCCCGACTATCTATCTGACTGTCTGTCTGACTATTATTAGAAAGAGCACTTGAACGATCTTTACATCTTCCCCCAAC
>OY992876.1:10970591-10988091 GCA_963921405.1 Cepaea hortensis
AGAGGAGTGATTAGGAGGAGGGAGGAGGAGAAAGAGGGAGGAGAAGGAAGGAGAGGGGGGAGGGGAAGAGAGTAGGAGGAGGAGGGGGGAGAGGAGGAGGAGGATTATAACGCACATGCCTGTAGATAACTGCAGCGAAAAGGTGGGTCTGTCTATCTATCTGACCCGGCGTGGCTTCGCCCAGCTCCTGGTGGGGAGCGTCTCATTAAATTCATACAACAACAAAAAGTAACTTAAATGAATGTCCTTCCACACACCATCCATTATTTCTAATGAAAACCGTTTCTAATCACTTGCATGACTGTAGATAACTTCTTAAGCATAAAAAGATGAGTTACAATGTTATGCATTATTTTTATGAAAACTTTGAAAATGCCTTAAAGATTGTATCATTATTTATTATAACTCATATGCCGGTACATAACTATAGACAAAGAGTTTATAAATCTTTGAAAACGATGCAACAATATGACTATAGGTTATACAGCAATGTTATTAAAAGTTATGCCCCTTGAAATAACTTTTCTAGAGTTAAGTCCCCTTGCTGTATATAAATTATAATGAAAAATGAAATTAAATAATATTAAGTAAGCAGCCGATTTCACACTAAAAAAATATCACAGTTGGCTGCGCTGGAATGAAAGGAAGGCGTGTAGAAAATTTCATCTCAATCGGATGGACCATAAAGGACAGACACACCCACATCCTTTTTTATATATAAGATAGATTCGGCTTTGCCTGCTATGTCCGCGTTAAAAGCCGGCTTATGAAAAATGTCCAGGAAATGATCTTCTACATAGACACTTCTCTCTGAGGTCCGCGATAATATATTAACCTGGTGGGATGTCAATCAATCATTCGTCTATAGGTCATCTTCAAATCATGTTAGCTCAGAGAATAGGACTGGTTCTTTATGATGTCGTAGTTCATGGTGCTGACTAGACTGTCTTCCTGCATACGGAGGCTATGGTGACAGCTATTCTATTCATCTGTAACTATGCTTCATGAACTGGGATCCCCCCCTCTCAGTCTATAACAGTTGAGGATGGCACTGTAGGCCTTCTATTTATATCTCATTCAGCAATCTTCCTGAATGCACCAGAGTTCTCTATGTGTCTTGTCTGTCTTTGCGTGAGACTGAGCACTTGTGGGTTTGTCCGGAGTACTGTCCCCCTTTCTCTCTTAGAAACTGAGAGCCTTAAAAGAACCATGTACAGGGCTGAAAGACAGCATCAAAACATCTACAGCGCATAGTCTTGTGTTTCCTTGGATAGACTGAACACTTGAGGGATTGTCCGGAGGGCTATGGTTCTTAGCAGCCCAGGGACTCGCTGAACAGAACCCCTAAAAATGTTAAAGGGGTGATAATGAAACAAAAGAAGGCCAGCAACACGTGGTGTTCTGGCGGGTGTTGCTGGCCTTCTTTTGTTTCATTGTCACCCCTATGACATTGTTGGCGGTTCTCTTCAGCGAGTCCCTGGGCTGCTAAAAACCATAGCCCTCCGTACAATCCCTCAAGTGTACAGTCTATCCAAGGAAAAACTAGACTATGCGCTGTAGACGTTTTGATGCTGTCTTTCAGCCCTGTACACGGTTCTTTTAAGGAGGAGCAGGAGGAGGCGAAGTAGACGTGGGAGGAGGAGAAGGAGCAGCCGAATACCTTATTCGATCAACTGAATAATTTTTCTTGTTTTGTTTTCTTTTTTCTAAAGGTTCTTTTTAGGGCCACCTCAAAATTCAACCTTTGTTGGTTTCTATACAAGTTCAATTTTTATTATATGTATGTCAAACTGTAAAGTCAAATTGTCCATATTTCATTTCCAAACATAAATAGTGCATAGTCATACAAAATACCTGACATTTAACATATCAAACAAAGATCGTTACAATTATCTTAACTAAACAGCAAATGAAAACATAAAGAAATGATCTCTCTCTAAGCTACTTTCGGGTTTCATGACCAAGGGAAAATGCCTCTACCCTAACCCCGCCCACTCCAAATACATTCATTGTGCCTGTGATGAAGTTACTACCAAATGTAGCTAAGTTCTGTCTGTTTTCTCTCTCTCTCTCTCTCTCTCTCCCTATCAATCATACACACACTCTCTCTCTCTCTCTCTCTCTCTCTCTCTCTCTCCCTATCAATCATACACACACACACTCTTTCTCTCTCTCTCTCTCTCCCTATCAATCATACACACACACACTCTCTCTCTATCTCTCTCTCTCTCTCTCTCTCTCCCTATCAATCATACACACACACACTCTCTCTCTATCTATCGCTCTCTCTCTCTCTCTCTCTCTCTCTCCCTATCAATCATACACACACACACTCTTTCTCTCTCTCTCTCTCTCCCTATCAATCATACACACACACACTCTCTCTCTATCTCTCTCTCTCTCTCTCTCTCTCCCTATCAATCATACACACACACACTCTCTCTCTATCTATCGCTCTCTCTCTCTCTCTCTCTCTCTCTCCCTATCAATCATACACACACACACTCTCTCTCTCTCTTTCTCTCTCGCTCTCTCGCTCTCTCTCTCCCTATCAATCACACACACACACTCTCTCTCTCTCTCTCCCTATCAATCATACACACACACACTCTTTCTCTCTCTCTCTCTCTCCCTATCAATCATACACACACACACACTCTCTCTCTCTCTCTCTCTCTCTCTCTCTCCCTATCAATCATACACACACACACTCTTTCTCTCTCTCTCTCTCTCCCTATCAATCATACACACACACTCTCTCTCTCTCTCTCTCTCTCTCCCTATCAATCATACACACACACACTCTTTCTCTCTCTCTCTCTCCCTATCAATCATACACACACACACTCTCTCTCTATCTCTCTCTCTCTCTCTCTCTCCCTATCAATCATACACACACACACTCTCTCTCTATCTATCGCTCTCTCTCTCTCTCTCTCTCCCTATCAATCATACACACACACACTCTCTCTCTATCTATCTCTCTCTCTCTCTCTCTCTCTCCCTATCAATCATACACACACACACTCTCTCTCTATCTATCTCTCTCTCTCTCTCCCTATCAATCATACACACACACACTCTCTCTCTATCTATCGCTCTCTCTCTCTCTCTCTCTCTCTCTCTCTCTCTCTCTCTCCCTATCAATCATACACACACACACTCTCTCTCTATCTATCTCTCTCTCTCTCTCTCTCTCTCCCTATCAATCATACACACACACACTCTCTCTCTATCTATCGCTCTCTCTCTTTCTCTCTCTCTCTCTCCCTATCAATCATACACACACACTCTCTCTCTCTCTCTCTCTCTCTCTCTCTTTCTCTCTCGCTCTCTCGCTCTCTCTCTCTCCCCTCTCTCGATAAACACCACGCACCTTCTACAGAAAGGCCTGCGCGTATATTTACTCCATCATTTTGTTCGTTTAAGGTTGGATTTACATACAACACAAAATGTCAAGTTTATGTGAATGTGTATTTAGTTAAATGAGGATTTCTTTGTGAATCGTGACGGTAAGATCACCCATTTTTAAATTTTACCAATTATCGATCTACGACAACGTGAGAATTAACCATGCATGGCTAGCAAGTAAACGTCACGCACGACCTACAGAAAAGCCTGCAATATTATTTTATTCCTTGCCTTATCGAGCTGCTTATGTTGCCAAAATGTCCTCCAACTTGCGATCATCAACTGTGTCCAAGCGGCACAATGTAAACAAGAACAAGACGGGACAAATTTTGACGAGCACGCCAGCTCAGCGAATGAACCGATCATCTACATCGCCAACCTCAAACGTGTTGTCTAGTGAACAATCAGACACTGAATTCCAGCTGGACATACAACAGAATTCACCAGCTCAATCTAATCAAAACAGCACATCACATTCAAGCACTCTTTCTTCGGCCGAACCACAGAGCCACAATGATATTGATTGTCGTGAACTTATTCAGGCTTTGGAGATGAGGTTAACAGATTTTATTACCAGCAACACCACTAATATTATTGCTGTGCTTAAAAACGAAAACCTTCTTCTTCGAGAAGAAATCCGCCTCCTTAGACAAGGGAAGGAAACTTTCAAAGCATCAATACATGCTTTAGAACTAAGAAGTGCACAGTCATCTAATAAAAGTGCACAGACAGAAACTACCCTTGGTGTTATAGATGCGTGTGCTACCAGTGAATGTTCGTCGCATAATGACATACAGACAGTTTCTACAATCAACAAAACTACTTCTAAACCTGTAGAACGCACACCATCCATCTACCCCATTGATGTGCATATCAGCAACAGGTCCCAGGCCTTAAGTGTAGACTCTCCAGCAGCAGACCAGGAATCACAAAGTTCAATTGTTACCACTACTGGGCATCAACAACCAACGCAAGCAAGCTATAATAATCAAGAACACAAGAAAGACCGCAGTGGTCAGTGGCAACAACAGCCCAAGCGGACACGCCAGCAGCGTGACCTTACAATTGATGACAGTGCAACTCATGTTATCATTGGAGACTCCCTGCTGAAGGGAATCTATAGTGATCGCATGTCATCTTCTGACAGCGAGTCAACTTCAATCTTTCCTCTACCAGGCGCTGACATTGATAGGCTTACCGCTACACTGCGAAAATTTCAAGTGAATGAGAGAATTAAAAAAGCGACAATCCATATTGGTGTCAATGACATAATGGATAATAACATCATAAGCACCTCACAACTATCTACGCTGGAGGTACTGTTACGAAATAAATTTCCTAACTCATCTATGTTCATTTCATCCATCATTCCACCATGTTATGGATTCCAGCGTCGGACTGCCGATGCTGCCAATCTAACTTTGTTTAAATTTTGTAAAGACAATGCCATTAGTTTCATTAATAACACCCCGTACTTTACTTCGTCGTCCGGGGCTCCTAAGAAAAAACTATACAGGGATCAAATACATTGTTCCAAGCTAGGAAGTAGTATACAAGCGAAGAACATAAAATATCCCGAACGTGCACAACAACCAGCACCAGTTACAGGAGTAACCCGAACTTCACCCCCGGCGACAGCGACATCTAAGTGTTCAGAAAATGCTCCTTCTCTTCCTGCACCACCATTGCCTATACCCCAGGAATACAATGCCGTGGATAGCAACCCATGCTCCAATCCCAATGTTGCTAACTATGATGGTTTGTTTCCTCCCTTGCCCATAAAGCATCCTCCCCCTATTGTGTCAAAGGGGACACCATTAAACAATGTTGCTGTGCCCCCGATGTATGCTTCTAATGTAGGCACTTCCAGTAACTCTCACAGCAGTGGTCCCTCGTTGGATGGTAATCTACACTCCTATCAGTGGAACCGCCAACTTCAACAGCTAATGCAATACAATCCTGCAGCCCTGCATCAAGCTTTCATGATGTCACTCCAGCACAGACATTTTCCTACCCCATCTAATAGTCTTAACTACTACTAAATAAAGTTTCAAAAACTCTGAAAATTTCTACCGCAAGCGACATCATCCTTTCATCGTGCAATGTTCGCAAATCACGATCAGTGGCTTCACAAAGATGGCCTAAGTATAGGCCATCTCAACATCTATCATTTGCTCAATAAATTACCTGAGCTTTCGGTAATACTGTGCAAACAATTCCATGTGTTTGGAATCACAGAAAGTCGTCTCAACGACAAAATATCCGACTCTGAAATCACTCTTAAGGGGTTTAAAGTAATTCGAAGAGACGCAAATCAAAAATTAGAGACAGGTATTGCTGTATACATTTCCAATTCTCTCAACTGTTACCGTAGAAGTGATCTCGAGTCAGTAGAGATAGAATGTGTTTGGTTAGAGGTGAAGCCAGCCAGCCAACAGCCGTTTCTCATTGGATACCTATATAGGAATCCGTGTGCTGGGTACAATTGGTATGACTGTTTCACTACAATGATGGATATAGTGTTTACAGAAGGTAGAGAAGTCATGATATTAGGTGACTTTAACATAGATATTCCTAAATCCAACCAGGCATGGGACGATATCATTCTTTCTTACAATTTCAAACAACTAATAAACCGTCCCACAAGGGTTACTGACACATCCTCAACTATAATTGATCATATATATGTTACTTGTCCAGATAATATTGTTGAATGTTCTGTTCCTGTTTGTACAGTTAGTGACCACTACCCGGTATGTTGTACATGGTCAAGAATTGGGTTCAAACCTCTTAAACATAAACATGTAAGTATCAAATTTAGGAATTTTAAAGCATTCAACCAAGATTTATTTTTGCAAGACTTAAGAAAAGCAGCCCTTGATCACGTTTACCAACTTCCTGACCCGGACGATGCATTAGCTTTCTGGACGAAGACAGTCTACAATGTGTTCGATAAACACGTGCCAATCAAAGAAGTTCGAGTCAAAAATCAACATAAATCCCCATGGGTCACTAGAGAAGTGCTGGAAATCATGAGAGAGCGAGATACAGCACACAAAAATAAAGACTTCATCAATTACCGCAGACTGAGGAATAAAGTTAAATATGACATTCGTAGGATAAAAAAAGATCATTTTAAAAATTTGATTGTAGATAATTCAAACAGTACAAATATATGGAAGGCTATTAACTTGCTAACCAATAAGAAACGCCCTACAGAATCAGCAATACCAAATTCTATAACATGCGATGAATTCAGTTGGTTCTTTCAATCAGAAATAGAGAATCTAAAGTCTTCAATACCAGACTCATCGTGTAATTTAAGTTCACTGGCATCATTCTGTGAGGAGAAGTGCACCAGAAATATTCCCGATGAGATTCCTTTAATGTCTGTTGCAGACGTTTATAAATATCTCTTGAACCTCAAATCAACAAACTCACACGGCCTAGATGGTATCAGTAATAGAATTCTTCGTTGTGCTGCACCAGTCATTAGTGAGTCTGTCATAGTCTTGCTCGTATCTAGATAACTAAACTTGGGTTCATACAGGCAACAATAAATCTGGTTGTTATGAGATCGAAGATTTATTGTATTCTCATATACAGTATGCGTTGGCGCAGTGGGTAAACAGACCCGCGCTATATTACATCTGTCAAATAGGAAACATCACACACATAAGTATCATTTAACAGTCTAGCAAACTATCTAGCCTATGTCTATATATCTATTGCTATCTATAGAGTCCCTCAAAGGCAGGCCCTGTTGCCTCTCTCAAGTCCATTCGTCCTCTGCCGGTCTCCGCGTGTCCTAACCCGACACGGGCGGTAACTCTGTCCGAGTTCCTCGTGGACCCCGCATTAGGCGGGCCACATCAGTGTCCACGGAATCATGGACTTGGTGACCACCTTCTATCTAGAAGGTTCTAGCTTACTTGGGTCCTGCTCGACTCAATGGTTTCCCTTGGGCTGGAATAGCAGCCCTTTACTAGATATACGTGAGGCGGTGACAGGATCCCCCCTCCCCCGTGACCTGATTTGTTGTTGGGAATTAGATCCGTTCTAATTCTGTCACCGACTCACCTACAGTTGGTGTTGTAGTTTGGTGGATAGTAACCTGGCAACCTACCTATTAGCACTAAAAACTCATGTATTCTACCATACAACACTTGTCCGATTTGGTGCAGAGATCCCTGTCTCTCGTGTGCTTAATTATGCTTATCAGACCGAAGTTCCATGGCATTTTAGTAGTTGTATTTACAACTTGCCCTTCTCATAGTACCCAAAATGGTACCCAGACAAATAACCCCTATATAACAAGGGTTAACAAGACCGAAGTCTTGGCTAAATAAGTACACCTTCAAATCTTGATCTGAGTGTGTATTTCTATACACTTTTACTCCCGTATGTTATATAATGCTAAATATGTAGTTACCTTGTTCTTTTATCCTTTTCATACTACAAGTGTCCCTGTTGGCTTGTTAGTGTGTTTTGACTCATAAGTTGATGTTTCTAATAAAGTGACTGTATTTTAACTTGATAGTGTTGAGTTTTAAGGTTTGTGTACTGTGTGTGCTGAATGTGTGGCGTATTTCCAAGCGTCACGAGTTGGGATAACCTCAATCATGAAATACTGCACTGTGTGCAATACATGAAAAGGCATTCCAAGTAGTGGTGCTTAGATGTATCCTAACTGCTAAGCTAAGTATATTAACTCACTATTAAACTAAGTACTACACATGTATTCACAAATTAGACAAGTCATACAATTTACATGAAAGACGCAGACAAATTAAAATAAATCCGGTTTGCGTACAATTTGTCCGCTAAGTGTATCGTTCTCTAATTTAATCCATTCACACAGTCATTCACTCACTTTTGATTAAAAATAGTATTTGGTTAAAATATATAATTAAAGTTGAGGTAAGTGTTATTACCCTTAGAAAAAATGGGCTAGGCGATATTTGCCCTTTAAGAAAATAAGTACTTCTTGTACGATGACTTACAAATGGGTTATAATTTAACTAGAGACAATTGTATAGGACGGTTCTTTAGTTTAGGAATGGTACCGCCTGTAATATTAATGTCGAATATGTACAAATTACAATTTATATACAACAATAATGGAAATATAATACATATTTAATCTTAAACTAATTAATTAAATAAATCCAACGATGATGTGCGCGTCGTCCTCCTGTCGCTAGCGTGGTATGCCATGAATGGTAAAGCTAGTATGGATCTCTATTGAGTGTTGTCGTCGATGTCGTTCTGTTTCGGCTGTTAGTAAAGTTACGTAGTAACAGCAAGTATGGCGTGTTCTGAATGTCCTATATAACGAGTTCGTACAGAATTCGGAGTTAGTTCGTTGGTTGATCTTATTGGTTGAGACAAACACAGTTACTGTTTCTTGCTGGAATCGTTCTAGCGCTTAGGCACTTGATGGTATAGTTCTTAAAGTAACGTATCATGTTCTTGGGTGTCGTAATTCAACTAATCACTGAGAGTACTGTAGAAGGTGTAGAGTTCCACTGTAATATGCAACCGACTAAAAGTATCACAGTTTATAATATGGCTAATGGTCGATGTGATCAGAGTCATTCTACTGGCGCATTCACTTGCCGTGACAAAAGGTCAGCCACAATGTTGTCGGTGCCTTTGATGTGGCGGATTTCGAAGTCGAAATCTTGCAGTAGAAGACACCATCTTTGTAGCCGATGGTTTTTAGGCGACCCCTGGTTAAGGACTAATAATGGCGAACTGTCAGTGAGGACCACAAAGTGACTCCCTAAGAGGAACTTCGACAATCTCAATATACAAAACAATAGGCTCAGACACTCCAATTCAACTGTGGCATACTGAGTCTCAGCCTTCTTTAATTTGCGGCTTACATAGAGAATTGGGTGTTTTATGCCATCCATTTCCTGCATCAAGCATCCTCCTATTGCGATAGCGCTCGCATCTGTGGTCAAAATAAAGGGTAAATTAATGTTGGGTAATCGTAAGACTGGTGGATTAGAAAAAATATGTTTCAATTTACACATTGCATCATCTAAGCTGGTACTTTTACAAATTTTTGATGGATGATTTTTAGTTAACATATCAGAAAAGACTGAGGTCAATTCTGCCCAATGTGGAATAAATTTCGAATAATAATTAATCAGACCTAGTAAACTTCTAACTTGCTTCTTTGTGGTAGGTACTTCTAGCTTAAGGATCTTGGAAACAATTTTATCATCAGTCAACAATTTTCCTTCAGAAATTCTATGTCCAAGGAAGTCTATTTGTGTATAACCTATTTCAACCTTGGAAGGTTTGATAGTAAGTCCAAAAAGAGAGATTTGGTGGAAGACTTGTTTAAGGGTGAGTAAGTGAGAAGTCATATCAGAAGAATGGATGCATATATCATCAATATAAGCAACTACGTCATTAATTCCGTGTAATAACAATCTTGTTAGTCTTACAAATGTGGCCGGTGCGTTCTTGAGCCCAAACGGAAGATATAGCCATTCGTACAAGCCAAGAGGTGTTGCGAATGCTGTTATATGTCTACAAGAAGGGTGTAATGGAACTTGCCAATATCCTTTAGCTAAATCGGTCTTAGAAAATAAGGATGATTGAGCCATATTTAAGATAAGATCTTCACAGCTGTTCATTGGCTCTGCATCCGTTGTTGTTCTTGTATTTAATACTCGATAGTCAATGCACAAACGAATTGTCTGGTCCTTTTTCTTCACCAGAACAATCGGTGACGAATATTGAGACATCGATTTTTGAATAATGCCATTTTTCTCTAACTCTAAAATTTCTTTATCTAAATTAGATCTGTAATGGAGAGGAATAGAATATGGTCTACATTTGACCGGTCTCAGATCTGTCAACACAATTGAATGTGTTATTTTATCAGTGCGTCCAGGTTTGTTAGAAAAGATAGATTTATATTCGTCAAGGATAGTCAAAATGTCTTGTCGCTGTTGTTGTGTCAAAGTGTCAGAGATATGTATGTCATTTATACTTCCGTCGTCAGTCATGATTGGTACAGGGATTTCAGTGTTGTCCACGTCTGTCTGATTTACCACAGATGCCACTGTTTGTAAATTGTCTTCAATGTCATTGTCGTCGTCGTCGAGATCAATCGTTGTCAATATGTCGTCAAATTTGTCGTCGATGTCGATATCACAGATTGTCGGTAATGTCCATATGTCTTCGTCGTTTTCGTCGTCGTAAGAGTGTGTCGTTAACGATGCTTCGTTTGTCGAGGTGTCATTTCGTTGAGAAATTGTCGTTTCGTCTCCGTCGCCAGTTCGTTGAGTCAGTTCATTTGTCTCATTGTCCTGTCTAACATAATATGGTTTCAACATATTTATATGGAATATTTTCAGTTTTCCATTTAAAGAGATTTCGTAATCCACTTCTGAAATTCTTCTAATGATCTTAAAAGGTCCCTGCCAGGAGGTTGACAGTAAATCTCTTTTGTCAGGTAGTAGAAGTAAAATATCCTGACCTGGATGTAGGACAATGGTTTTTGCACTTCTATTGGCGTACTGCCTGTATTTAAAACCTTTCTCCTGTAGTGATGTTCTGGCCAATATACACGAACGTATGATTTTGTCTCTGGTATCAGTGACCAAATCATAGGTGGAAATGGGAAGTTGGCTATCTACAGGTTGTGAGATGATCTCTTTATAAATGGTGAGAGGTCCTCTTGGGTTCGCTCCATACATCAATTCGAAGGGAGAGAACCCTGTACTTGATTGAGGGACTTCTCTATATGCGAACAGCACCGTTGGGAGAAGTATGTCCCAATCGGCTGGATTTTCAGCTGTCACTTTGGATAGCATATGTTTCAGGTCCCCATTAAGTTTTTCGCAGATACCGTTTGCGGCTGGTCGATAGGGACTGGTGAAACACTGCTTGATGCCTAGTAACTTAGTTACTGATTGGGTGGCATTAGATATGAACTGGGTACCTCTATCTGAAATGATTTTCTCCGGGAAGCCAAAACGGGAGAAAATATTTAGTAATATGTCCATCACATCCTTAGAGGAGATTGATCTTAATGGCAACATTTCGGGCCACCTTGTACATAAATCCACGAGAGTAAAAATGTACCTATTCCCCTTATTCGATATGTGATTCAACGGACCTACTAGGTCAACTGCCACGATTTGGAAAGGCCTCGAGGCAGTTGTCGTTGATTGGACTTCTGCTGTAGGGTTTTTTCCCTTTTTCCCCAGTCTTTGACATACATCACAAGCTCTACAGAAAGTTTTTATATGTTGGCAAAACTTTGGCCAATAAAATTGGGTGAGAATTCTAGCCCTGGTCTTTTCATACCCCATGTGACCTCCAAAAGGGGAGTCATGGGCTAATTTTAGCACTTTGTCTCGGTGTGCTTGTGGTAGTACTATTTGCTGTGTCGTGGCCTGGTTTGTTGTGTAAAATCTAGTTAAGATGTTGTTCTGTAGCCTAAATGTCCACGATGCGTTCTTTGTTAATTTTGGCTTAAGGCCTACTAACTTAAAGTATGGTGCTAGTGTAGGGTCATTTTTCTGTTCATTTCCAAAATTGATGTTAGTTGAGTTTGGCGCTACTATTTCTAATGATTCCTGTAGTTGGTCGGTGTTGGTTTTGTGGGTTGTCTGTCGTGTTATTGCGTTTGTGTGTTGTGTGTCTAGTTGCACATTTACAGGTTCGGTACTTGGTGGTTTGGTCGCATCCTCAATTCGAGGTTTTATTTCGGTCGTATCGTTTCTTGATTCGACCGCCCCTGCATTGTACACCTCGGTAAATTCTTCCTGAATTACCTCAGTGGTTGTCTCCCTTGGTATTTTGGCAGTTTGAGACAAGCAAGAATGGTGTTTCTCTTTTGTGTCGCTATTTCTGTGGTGGATACCGTGTTTTTGCTCCCACATTTTTATCTCTGTTTCAGAGCAAGGATGTATGTTGGGTAAATTACCAAGTATAATATCCGCTATGGGATTTTCAAGGATAGCACACAATACTTGCCCCGATATGAATGGTGTTTGAATTTCGACCAAAGCAAGGGGGTATTTCTCTATTGTACCTGAAAATGTGCGACACGTCACATGTTTGTCTGTGTAGTCTTTAGCGTCTATCAATGTTCTCCTCACCCCACAGAGAGTTGCGCCGGAATCACGAATTAACGTTCCCTTCTTGTTGTTAACAAACCCTGTATAAAAAACTAGCTTGCCTGTGGATGATAAGGCAGCGTTAGCTATTTCATTTGCAATTGGGATAATGTGACCACAATGTAGTGTTGTGTCCAGTTGGAATTTTGTACAGGTGTTGCATGTACTGTCTGTTATGGTGTTTATGACGTGTACAGCATTCCCAAGCTCGCTCTCATTGTCGTGTTGATTTTCACATTCATTTAGTGACTCAAGCTCTTCGTCAGTCGACGTTTCTACTAATGCCGCATTGGCCTGTTTCAATAACTTTCGGCCTTGACAATCTTTATTATAGTGACCCCAGCTATTGCAGAAATAACATTTAACTACTTTGTGGTAAGCCATGCGTTTAGCTGTTTGCTTCTCTACCATCTTTTTGAGGTGTTCAGGGTAGGAGGGTGATTTGTCACACATACCGTAAATGTCGTGATGAGCATTGCAATATTGGCACCTTACTACTTTACCGACATTGGATCGTGGTTTAAATCTGCTCTGTGATTGTTTGGAGTATTTGGTGTTCACCACTGCAGCTGCTGTATCATTGTGACTTATATTATGTTGAAAAATATCCCTGTTTGCTGTAAAAAATGCATTTCCTTTCGCCTCGATTTCCTGAATGCTCTTACAATCCATTTGTTTTAAGAACTTGGCAAAAGGTGTGGGGATGGTGCTAACTATTTTATCTATTATAATTAGTTCCTTAAGTTTATCATGGCTATTGTTGGTTTTAGCCGAGTTAATCCATTTTGTGCATATGTCTTGGACTGTACTGACATAATCTATGAAGGTTTGGTTTGGTTGTGGAGATAATTTGGCAAATTGTTGTTGGTAACCTGCAGTGTCTAAAGAAAAATGTTGGAGAATGCGTTGTTTTAGGTACTCATAGTCTTTTCGCATTTCCTGTGGTATTGTTTCTATTACTTTCAGTGGTTCAAGAGCCAAATTCCTCATTAGAATAAATGCCCAATCTGCTTTAATGATTTTATGATGAGACATGAGGCATTCAAAATTTTCTAAGTAAGCGGAGATGGAATCTCCAGAACAGAAAGCCTTAACGAGACCTTTATATTTATTATATTTTTGTTCTTCCTCTTTGCTTCTTAGCTTATTTATAGATATTTCTGCGTTAGACTCAAGCTCCATCTGTTTTAATTTTATTTGTGTTTCGGCATTCAATTGGGCCTGTTTGGCCGCCGCCTCGAGCTCCAGCTGTTTTTCCTGAGCCTGCATCTGCATCTGCATTTTCTTTTCCTCTGCTTGCATCTGCATCTGCATTTTCTTTTCCTCTGCCTGCATCTGCATCTGCAGTTTCTTTTCTTCGGCCTCCATATGAGATTTCTTTTCCTCTGCCTGCATCTGCATCTGCATCTGAATTTTCTTCTCTTCGGCCTCCATTTTAGATTTCTTTTCTTCTCGTTCTATTGCTCTTTCTTCACGGGCAATATTTTCTGCGTGTGTTTTCTGTGCCCATTCTGACAATTTCTCTTCTTTATAACCTAGCTTTATTCCTTGCTCAATGCATTTATCTAAGGTAGACATTTTGTGTTTTAATCGTTTGTTAAGTTTATAGAGTTAAATTCCTTAGAAAAATATGTTGTGTGGTCGAAAATTTGGTTAACTCCCCTACTTATTAATGTGTAAATCAAAATGCAAGGTTATGTTGGTGAAAATTTCATGAATATGCAACGAAATCAATATGATACAAAATAATACATTGATGAAACATGAGAAGTACAGCTTAGAAGTACAATGAGTATGAGGTGAAACTTAGCTCTGAATTTTGAAGCTCCTCGCTGTTATCTTGCACTCTCGTTATTGTTGGAAAGGTTTCATCGGTTGGACGCGGCACTTGTTGTGGAACAATCTGCTCGTGGAGCGAGAAAACATTAGTGACTGTCACAAAAAAAAATGTCAAAATAGTAACATGTAAAAAAAAATGTTTACAGAATCAAAATAAAGAGGCGCTGTGGAGGCAATGGTGAGACATTGCCGAGGGACTCAGATTACTTCTATTTTATCGCTAGATAGCTACTAGTTCTATGTAAATTTACAACGTTAACAATTTCTTTGATTTAACAAATCAATGTGTTATCAAAAATCAATGTTTTATCAACAATCAATGTAATATGATTAAATAATTACTTTTACATGGCATTTAACAGGTTTTTAAGAAAACATTCTATGCCAAAACCGGAAAACTAGCCCCCAAAAAGCCTGTCATAGTCTTGCTCGTATCTAGATAACTAAACTTGGGTTCATACAGGCAACAATAAATCTGGTTGTTATGAGATCGAAGATTTATTGTATTCTCATATACAGTATGCGTTGGCGCAGTGGGTAAACAGACCCGCGCTATATTACATCTGTCAAATAGGAAACATCACACACATAAGTATCATTTAACAGTCTAGCAAACTATCTAGCCTATGTCTATATATCTATTGCTATCTATAGAGTCCCTCAAAGGCAGGCCCTGTTGCCTCTCTCAAGTCCATTCGTCCTCTGCCGGTCTCCGCGTGTCCTAACCCGACACGGGCGGTAACTCTGTCCGAGTTCCTCGTGGACCCCGCATTAGGCGGGCCACATCAGTGTCCACGGAATCATGGACTTGGTGACCACCTTCTATCTAGAAGGTTCTAGCTTACTTGGGTCCTGCTCGACTCAATGGTTTCCCTTGGGCTGGAATAGCAGCCCTTTACTAGATATACGTGAGGCGGTGACAGAGTCCTTAACGTTCATATATAACCAGTGCCTGGCCAAAAACTACTTTCCATCAGCTTTTAAAATTGCTAAAGTGTTTCCGCTAATTAAAAATGGCTCAATCGATAAAAGCGTTTTGGGTAATTATAGACCTATTTCCTTATTATCGTCGCTATCAAAACCACTAGAAAAACACATTCATAAAATAACGTTACACCATTTAATTAACAACGATCTAATAATTAACAGTCAATCTGGGTTTCGACCTAAATATTCTTGCCATAGTGCTCTAACAAAAATGACCGATAACTGGCACTTAAACATCAACAACGGTAGAATTTGTGGAGCGGTGTTTGTAGACTTTAAAAAAGCCTTTGATATGGTAGATCACGATATTTTAATTAGAAAACTAAAGCAAATGAAGACAAGCACCAACATGGTGAACATAATTACGTCATTTCTATCCGACAGGCAACAAGTCGTGTCCTTCAACAACTGTCTATCAAGACCCACACAGCTTAATATTGGTGTGCCTCAGGGCTCAATACTAGGTCCGCTGCTTTTTGCAGTTTATATTAATGATCTTCCTTTATATATCAATACAACTTGTGATCTATTTGCTGACGACTGTACTATATATACTAGTCAAGAAAACCGTAGTGAATTAGAGAATTCTTTACAAAAGGAACTTGATAATCTTACTAGATGGAGCAATGAAAACCGCATGCAAATTAACATCGGCAAAACCAAATCCATGCTAATAACGACCAGACAAAAACTACAGACACTAGCCATAACTGGATCACCGCTCGAACTCCGCATGGGCACGTTACCTGTAGTTAATGTGACTGAACATAAAACACTAGGGCTTTTAATAGACAGCCATTTGAACTGGAGCTCTCATGTTCACGCTCTTACCAAGAAAATAGCACAAAAAGTTTACCAACTTGCTAAAATTCAGCACTTCCTGGACGAAAGCACACGAAAAATATTCTATACATGCTATATCCAATCACATCTCGATTACTGTTCCACAGTTTGGGATGGTTGCCCTAAATCTAACTTAAAACGACTATGTTCTCTACAAAACCGCGCTATTCGTCTGGTTTCTGGCATAAAGCACGTTGAAAGTAATAATTTGTACAGTCATCTAAGACTTCTACCACTACAAAAGCGCTTCCTTTTCAACAAAGCCAAATTAGTGAATAAAATTATATCTCAAAATACCCCAGAGTATCTTCTGCCGCTGATTCAATCTAATGCAATGAACAGCAAGCGCCTAAATTTGTTACATGTCTCAAAGCCTAGATTGGACCTATACAAAACATGTTTTGCCTATTCTGGTGCTCACTTATGGAATCATCTGCCTCCAGATCTGAAAACTCCAATGAGTCCCTACACATTTAACCAAAAACTCTTTCAATACTTAATCCATACCGACTATATGCCACCATAATTCATTTACTGGTATAATTGTTCAGTATAATTGTTCATTATAATTGTTCACTATATATGTGTGTGCGTGTGGGAGCGAGAGAGAGAGAGAGAGAGAGAGAGAGAGAGAGAGAGAGAGAGAGAGAGAGAGAGAGAGAGTGGGTGTCAGAGAGAGGGAGAGAGTGAATGCGTGTGTGCATGCGTGTGTGGAGAGAGTGACTGAGCGAGAAATGGTGGGGGAATGTGTCAGTGCATGCATTCGTACGTGTATGTGTGAGTGAGGGAGTGTGTGCGTGCATGCGTTCATGTGTACGTGTATGTGTGAGAGAGTGAGATTGAGAGAGTGAGTGTGTGTGTGTGTAGGATTGTGTGTTAGAAAGTGAGACAATGGGAGAGTTGATGTGTTAGTGTGTGTGGGTGTGTGTGTGTGCGCGCATGCGTGTGAGTGTGTGTATATGAAAGAATACAGAGAGAGAGAGAGAGAGAGAGAGAGAGAGAGAGAGAGAGAGAGAGAGAGAGAGAGATGAGCAGATGCATGTCATGTAACACGCATGTTATGTAACACGCGAATCCATATGTTTGTGTATTCTCATTTGTCATATTATAAGTTAAATACCATTTGATTTTATCATGTATAATCTAAACTTATGTTCATTACTGTAGTTTGAGTGAGAGAGTGAGTGAGTGTGAATGAGAGACAGAATGAGTGAGCGTGAAAGTGAATGAGTGAGAGTGAATGAGTGAGCGTGAGAGTAAATGAGGGAGCG
>OY992876.1:10993091-11090120 GCA_963921405.1 Cepaea hortensis
AAAAATAATGCACAATGCATAACATTGTAACTCATCTTTTTTTGCTTAAGAAGTTACTGTAGTCATGCAGGTGATTAGAAAGAGTTTTCATTAAAAATAATGGATGGTGTGTGGAAGGACATTCTTTTAAGTTACTTTTTTTGTTGTATGAATTTAATGAGAACTTATATGACTACTTATATGAATTAAATGAGATGCTCCCCACCAGGGACTGGGCGAAGCCGGACAGGGTCAGGCAGACAGATAGACAGACAGACAGACAGATAGACAGTCGGGAACAGGAACTTATATGACTACTTATATAAATTAAATGAGATGCTTCACACCAGGAGCTGGGCGATGCCGGGCCGGGTCAGACAGACAGACAGACAGATAGTCGGTAACGGGAACGGGAACTTATATGACTACTTATATGAATTAAATGAGATGCTCCCCACCAGGGACTGGGCGAAGCCGGGCAGAGTCAGGCAGACAGATAGACAGACAGATAGACAGACAGATAGACAGTCGGGAACGGGAACTTATATGACTACTTATATGAATTAAATGAGATGCTCCCCACCAGGGTCTGGGCGAAGCCGGGCAGGGTCAGCTAGTATTAATATATTTTGTACTGCGCACTCCTGTATATTTGTGGGGTAATATTTTGGTGCCTCCTTGCCTTCGCTAGCCTACGGGACATCCTTGGGCAAAGTGAAGTACCCGTTTAGCTCCCCGATCAGGGGTACGTGCAGCCATGGGTGCAGTTGGTGGATGAAGTTGAAGAGCAGCCAACAGATAGTTGTAGGGTATGGTCTCCAGCTTCACGACGGTAGACAGAGGATTTCTTTTTTGGGAGACAATGGCTACGGTCATCGACCAGTATGGTCACTGCTGGGAAGGAAATAAATGGTAAACTACCTTCTTTACAGATGCCTAGAATATCATGTACTGTAGTCTCATCGACAATCAAAGAAACGGCGTAAATGGGTGCTCCATAGGAGCAGCCTCGCCCGGTAGGGATAGTCATGTGCACCAGTTGACTCCAGACCGTCAGCAGGCGACTGAATGCTGCCAGGGAGCGACAGTGTTGGTTTGGGTCAAGCTGCTCCTTGGGCGTTATTTAACTGTTGTTCAGTGGTGAACTTTGAAATGCTTCTTTTCTTGGCTTTCGTTGGGATGGCACGGTTTGGGCCGCCCTGTGTAATAAGATAACTTCACACGCCCTGGGCGAAAATATCATCTTGGCGCGCCACCACTGTACTCTTTCAGTGCCGCTTCGTAGATATCTCTAGAGATGCTTACTCTTGATCTTATAGACATCTCTCCTGCCACTTCTGATGGTCGTTGAGCAGTTACAGTCTATAAACGTTAACTACTGAGACCGACTCAACATAGCTTGCGTAACCAGATACCGGTGTAGTTTTTCACAGTCTATTTTACTAACACTATACATTACACGTTGTCGATAGTAGAATCTGTTGTTCCACAAAAGACTCACTAATGTACACAACAATGTCTACACAATCACTATTCTAAAAGAGCGGCATAATATTAGCCATGCTCTGTTAACTCAGAACTAGGTCCGACTCTGACCGTAGCTCTCGTTCAACTGACCTAAGGTGACGTTTTGTCCTCGCACAACACGTCATGATTACTTTTCACGCTTTTGTGACCCATGTCGTGGTAGGTCACTTCGCACGGTCTCCTCCTGTCGATCACGCTTGCTACAATTCATGCCATGTTCCAGGCCGGTAGCAACTAGACCACGGCACTCAATACTCTCTTTTTAGTTTATCACACATAATTCTACTTTAATTTACCTCTTTTCTAATCTAACCTTTCACGTGAAATATCTAATATTTCATGACTTTGATTTATCAGTCCTTTGGTACTATCCCTGGACTATGCCTGTTGAACAAGAATTTCTACTATCTAAAAACAATATTATATACCAGAGGTGGACAAACTACGGCTCGCGGGCCCCATGCGGCCCGGCAACTGATTTTATGCGGCCCGCCAGGGCATTTAGAAATAAAAATATTTTAAAATGTTTACTTCATTTTAAAGTTATTTTGTTGAATTTTACAGAATTTCATGTACCGTTATGAATGTTTTAACATTTTTGATAAAATTGCTTTCTAATTATCTAATTTTGTAAACAGTCCTTGACCTTCATAATGTAGTGCTTCTTCTTCTTCTTTCATTCGACTTATATATGTCTATAACTGCAATGTTGCCTCTTGTATGAATTTAACTGTCCTTTTTAGTTCACTCAGCAGTCCATAGAGTTTATCTTCCACTGTCGTCTCTCTTGGCCAGAAGGTTTGCCTAGACATGTTGTAATTTGGGCAGTCTTTGAGTATGTGCTCTGCTGTCTGTGACGCCTATCCACACGTGCACATGGCTGATTCACCATTCTGGAATCTTGTATACATGTGATTGCGTAATCTATTGTGTCCTGTTCTGTGGCGCATAATAATGACTTGTTCTGGTCTGTCCATAACGTGGTAGTAGTCTTGAGCAGGATTTGGTGGCCTTCTGACTGATTTGATCATTCTTTTCTTTTGGTGGTATGTAACGGGCACATCAGGCTGTTCTTCTTTTGCTCCTTCCTTAGCCAATCGATCAGTGTTGTCGTTTCTTGGTACTCCAGAGTGGGATGGTATCCACTGTATGGTGACCTTATGCTGACTGCTAAGTTCAGAAAGTAGTATCCTTAGTACTGGCAATTTCCCAGACATCATTTCATTTTCGTTGAGGTGAGTTTCTTGCAAGCAACATACGCTTACCTTTTCTTGGTCCAAGGTGTTTTCTAGTTCTATGTTTTGTTGTTGTTGCTGCTGACTCCCTCCGCATTCCAGTGCATTAGTCTTAGTCTTTGTTTGGTATTTAAATATTGAGCACAACCCACTACTGGCAACCTGCTCGAATTCTGGTATGAACCTAAGGCCTATCTACGTCAATGTGGAAGCACTAGACTCGAGTTTCGCTCTCGTTTGAGCTCGTCAGTAGTGCATATCCTTGACCGGACCCGGAAAAAAAAACCAAAACGAAATATAAAGGCGATGTATGTATGTGTGTCCGTTCTTTATGCGTTCGCGAACGGTCCATCCGATTGAGATGAAATTTTCTACACGTCTTCTTCTAATTGCCGTGCAACCAATTGTCATAGTCATTTTAGTGTACAATCAGCTATTTACTTACTAAAATTTAATATTTAAATTTACATTATCATTTCTATATAGCGAGGGGACTTAACTTAAGAAAAGTTATTTCAAGGGACATAACTTTTAATTGCTTTGTATATATTTTATATATAGATTCTTGCATTGTTTTCAAAAATTTATAAACTCTTTTTCTACAGTTATTTACAGGCATATGAGTTATAATAAATAATGATATAATCTTTAAAGCATTTTCAAAGTTTTCATAAAAATAATGCATCTATTTAAACAGTGAAAATTGTCTAACTCATCTTTTTATGTTTAAAGAAGTTATCTACAGTCATGTAGGTGATTAAAAACAGTTTTCATTAAAAACAATGAATGGTGTGTGGAAGGACATTCTTAAGTTACTTTTTTTTTTTAGTTATATGAATTTAACGAGACGCTCACGCCAGGAGCTGGGTGAAGCCGCGCCGGGTCAGATAGATAGACAGACAGACAGACAGATAGTGGGGAACGGGAGCTTATATGACTACTTATATGAATTAAATGAGATGCTCCCCACCAGAGGCTGGGCGAAGCCGGGCCGGGTCAAGACAGACAGACAGACAGACAGACAGACGGGAATGAATTAAATTAGATGCTCCCCACCAGGGACTGGGTGAAGCCGGGCCTGGTCAGACAGACAGATAGACAGACAGACAGACAGATAGTCGGGAACGGGAACGGGAGCTTATGTGACTACTTATATGAATTAAATGAGATGCTCCCCACCAGGAGCTGGGCGAAGCCGAGCCGGGTCAGACAGACAGACAGACAGACAGCCAGACAGACAGTCAAGCAGACAGACAGACACACAGACAAATAGATAGATAGATCCCCGCCAGGGATTGGGCGAAGCCGGGCCGGGTCAGCTAGTGTACACACACACACACTTATATATATATATATATATATATATATATATATATATATATATATATATATATGCGTGACCCCCCTCCCAATAGCTTTACATTTGTCAATGCGGCCCTCCGCACAGAAAGTTTGCCCACCCCTGTTAAGGCAGGAAATCAGACCCTTTCCTAATAACATGTGGCTTGAAACAGGGTGATGCACTATCGCCGCTCCTTTTCAATCTGGCTCTAGAGAAAGTTGTAAGGTAGGTAAAGGAGGAATGTGTTAATGGAGGAACATCCAGACTGCTTGGTTACGCAGATGATATACATATTATAGGGGAAAATGAAAAAAGACAGTGGAAATATTGATTCACTTAAAGGAGAAAGCTGAACGAACGGGGCTGGTTATCAACCAAGATAAGTCAGAATATATGGTAATTTCAAGAGAAGGAACGGCTAAAAACTCTGGCCACATACAAATAGATAATATGACCATTAAAGGAACGGAAACATGCAAATACCTGGGTACAATCTTCAACTGCTCCAACATAATAAGGGAAGAAATACAAGCTAGAATCAACTCTGGAAATAAGATATACTATGCACTACAACATCTGCTAAAATCAAATGTGCTATCTCGTAACACCAAAATCACAATTTACAAAGCACTGATCAGCCCAGTTGTGCTGTATGGAAAATCTTAAGACGCATCTTTGGGCCCATTAGGGATGCACAAAGTGGAGAGTGGAAAAGAAGCAACAAAGACATTTATGATCTGTTTAAGTTCCCGCTAATCACTGGTATCATGAAGGCTAATAGACTGCAATGGCTGGTGCATATAGAAAGGTTGGAAGATAATAGGGAAACAAAACTCGCTTACACTCAAGAAATAAATGACCGTAGACTCCGAGGTAGACCAAGAAGACGGTGGAGATATAATATACACACAGATCTACAAGCACTTGGAATCAACGACTGGCAAGAGAAGGTCCACCAGAGAGACGAATGGAGACGGCTTGTATCTGCAGCAAAGAACCTCAATGGCACGGAATGCTGAAGAAGAAGAAGAATATCGTCCACACTTCATTATCATGGGATTTTATCAAATAAAGAATCCATTCTACATCTCTGCTATATACGTATAGAGGATCTGTAGGTTTATGGTGTCACTGGTGGTCATATAACCTTTGACCAATCTCTATATGTCAACCTTCTGTGCTAAACAACTCGCCGTAAGTCTACAAAGACTGTATCTTGTGAATTACCTTTTTTTAAGCATGGTTCTCATATGCATAGTAGGCCTATGACTAGCATTTTCAACATAGTCATTAATGTACTTTGCAATGATCGGTAGCATATAAACTATTTCAGAAATACATCACAACCAAAAGAAAATATTTAAGTCGGACACGCTATTTTGGTCAATGGCGTGTAGCCTCAGCCTCCTTAACGATATAGAGGACTGAAGTCTAACATTGCAATGAGTTTCAAAACGTCCCCTGCCGTTCCTCAAATATGTTTTAAACTGAGTTCAGAATTACTATGAGTGTAATGTAATTGATATCTGTTGGGACTTTTATTTGGACATCCTCCATATACGTTTCCCAAACATATTTTAGATTGAGTTCAGAATCGCTATGAGTGCAATGGACATCTATTCAGTATATCCTCCATACACGTTCCCCAGCCTTGTTTTACATGGGCTTCTTCATGCCTATCTATGTCATTACGCCCCAAATGAAGGTACGTGTGTATTCTGACAGTATATTCCTCTCACCATCATTTAAGCATTGTAATATATCATTTGCCTTACTGTTTTACTATTGACCAATGTTTTTATTCACCTCTGGCGTCGCTGATTCAGCCTGGGCATATAAAGTTGCTGTTAGAATCATTTTCGACACGTTTATCTTCCTAACCTCTTTTATCAAACCTGAGCATATCATTATGCTTGAAATGTGGCAACTTTAAAATTCCTGTTGACCGAAACATTATCCTATACAAATGTATCTAGTCGGTTAGCAATTAATAACCCATATCCTAGTATTTCTGTAATATAAAAAATATGCTAGTTCACCCTGTCTCCACACAAGAGTATTCCCTATGCATCGCTATCCATTGTCATGGTACTTTTCAGTCGAGCCCAACATAAACCAAATAGTGGTAAGCAACACATGCATGCAATTTGACCTATCAGTCAAATTTCGCTACATTCCGCGAAAGGGCCGTCGTCGATACGCAGGGACGTAATCAACCTCACACCCGACGACGCACCTCACCAATTTGTAACAAAATCGCGCAGGATTTGATTCAGACCAGCGATTCCTCTCACTCACCCCGGCGGTTCTGTACCGAAACGATATAGAGTAGGTGTTAACAAAAGCACAAAACCGCCAAGATAATGCCAGAAACTCACCAACACGGATCTAACCCATTCAATTCGTTACCTAAAATTGACCCAAAATCTAATAATTATCATACAACTGTCAGAGTCTTGATTTACAATCAATAAAGGCTCGTGGTGACTAACAGATGTGATAACAATCACTCACACAGAATGAATGTACATAACACACGGTGCCATCTCTCAACTACTTTAATCACACTTCTCACAAACAGAAATCATAACAGGCATCGCTCAACTCAGTGATAATGCCATTTCAATATACATATATATACAATACATCGGTTCATGAATGCAATATTACATACCATGCCCTCAGTCTTTCTATACTCAAAAGGCTTTCTCTCATCTAGCGTCAACTCATACAATAGATACGTGCACTGCTCTCTTTCTACGTCTGTCCAGTCGTACGGTCCAAGGCTGTCTGACCGCTAGCCGCAGTGAGCCCGCGTTGGTCTTGCTTTCTCTTCTCGTGGTCTCCGTGTACCACGCAGAAGTGTTATCACGCAGAGGTTCCTGTTACTGCGTCGTAGGTGTTAATGCAGTTCACGGGCGTACCTGGCCGTTGTTGCCAGGCGCTAGTGATGAAGACCCGGGAAAGATTCTGACACAACAACTTATTCCTACTCGACTTCAATTCGACACGACGATCTCTCGACAATAGCAACGGCGGCGATGTGTCTATCTACCGTCTTCGATGTTACAACTTAGTCACACCACAGTCACCGCAACGCAGGAATCCATCGATTTGAACGGAAATTGTGTTACTTACCCGGTGTTAGTCATTATCATACACAACCACAATAATCATAAACGATAACCACCATCGTGCAAATATATAAATCCATAAACATTCAACTCAAATAGTAATATAAAGTTTAAATGATCAACCATTATAACATAAAGAAGAAAAAAATTATATCAATAACACAGCTACCTTAACTTATTAATATAATCTAATATTGCACTAATAATATACGATATAATATACAATACTTTTTAATAACTATTTATTATCTATCACTACTATTTATTTCACTATATATTCCCTATTGTACTCAATCAATCAATCAGGTGCCGTCTCCGCAATGAAGGTTGGCTGCAATGGATCTCCAACACTGTCTGGCTCTTGACTTGACTGTACATTCCGCCAGGCTGATGTTCGTCCATCTCTTGATGTTATCCTCCCATGTGTATCGTTGTCTACCTCTTGCTCGCTTGCCTTCAACCTTGCCTTCCAGTATGGTTTTTATAAGAGTATCATGTCTTTTAACGTGGCCAAAATATTTCACTTGTGTCCTCTTTATTTCTTTCATCAACTCTCTCTTCATTCGCAGTTTTTCTAGGACCTCTGCATTTGATTGTTTTTGTTTCCATGAAATACAACCTATTCGTCTGTATATCCACATCTCCAGGGCTTCTATGCGACTTTCTAGTTGCTTGTTTAATTTCCAGGCTTCCGCGCCATACAGTAGTGTTGATTATACGTAGCATTCACTGTTTATGTTTACAACTTTTATTTGATAATGTTTTTTGTTTTGTTTTCTAATGTGAATGTATCATGCGTAATATTCATTGTTTATGCTTACAAAATCCATTTGACAATGTTTTCCCCCTATGTTAATGTAACATGCACATTTGATGAATGAAAGATGAGTGATTGAAAGGGCCGAATTTAAGACGGGCCTGCGTGCCCAGTTTCTTACCCTTTTAAAATAAAGTTTGTTTGTTTGTTTATTTGTTTGTTTGTTTCACTAAGATTTACCCGCTACAATCAATAATATTGGTCATTTGTACTTTTTAAGGTTTTCATTTGTACCCTGTGTGATGATAGTGTATAGGCCACTACAACACTCTACAGATCACTAATAACCACTACCCACCCCTTACCAGCGTATTTCACTAAGCTTTACCCGCTAAAATAAATAATATCGATCATCTTTACCCTTATAAGGTTTTCATTTGTAATCTTATGATGATAGTAAACAAGCCACTACGGCACTCTACAGACCACCAATAACCGCTACCCACCCCTTACCAACGAATTTCACTAAGCTATACCCGGTGCAATCAATACTATCGGTCATTTTTACTTTTTAAGGTTTTCATTTGTAACCTGTGTGATGATAGTGTATAGGTCACTACGACACTGTACATATCACTAATATCCACTACCCACCCCTTACCACCGAATTTCACTAAGCTATACCCGCTGCAGTCAATATTATCGGTCATGTTTACTTTTTAAGGTTTTCATTCGTAACCTGTGTGATGATAGTGTTTACACCACTATGACACTCTACGGACCACTAATAACCGCTATCAACCCCTTACCAACGACTTTCACTAAGCTATAACCGAGACAATCAATAATATCGACCATCTTGACTTTTTAAGGTTTTCATTTGTAACCCGTATGATGATAGTGAACAAGCCACTGTGACCCTCTACAGATCACGAATAACCGCTACCCACCCCTTACCAATGAATTTCACTAAGCTATACCCGGTGCAATCAATACTATCGGTCATGTTTACTTTTTAAGGTTTTCATTTGTAACCCGTATGATGATTGTGTTTACAATGCTACGACCTCTACAGATCATATAACTGCCATATTTAATGTTTACCTATTACGATTTTCATATGACACCTGTCACGACCCGAAGTTCGAACCACCTAGCCCTACCCCACACGCCGACACCCGCGCCCCACCCCTGAGCACCCATCCCCACGCCGGTCCGCGTGGTACTCTTTCTCTCGTTTCAATTGACATCTTTTTATTGGTCAGTATGTTTTTCATCTGGCTAAAGGCTACTTTTGCCTTGGCGATTGTTGTTCTAATCTCTTCAAGGCATCCCCCATCAGATGTTATTACTGTTCCGAGATAATTATACCTATTCACTTGTTGAAGAATATTCCCATTTACTTGTATATTACATTGTGGTATTTCGTTCTTCCTAGTGACGACCATAATCTGTGTCTTTTTACAATTTAATTCTAACCCTAGTTGTTCACTGTGTGTAACATCCGCATCTATTAAATTTTGCAGGTCCTGTTCATTGTCTGCAATCAAGACTGTATCATCTGCATATCTAATGTTATTGAGGCATCGTCCCCCAATGTTGATTCCTTCCATATCTTCAATATTTCTGAAAATACTTTCACTGTACAGGGAAAACAGATCTGGAGACATTACAAATCCCTGTCTCACACCTCTCTTAATAGGCTGATATTAGCTTACTTCATTATCCACTCTTATGGCAGCTTTTGTTTCCAATATATGTTTTTTACATGTCTAAGGTCTTTTCCATCAATTTGTAGATCCTCAAGCATCCTTATCATGTTGATATGTCTCACTTTACCGAAAGCCTTTGTGTAGTCAATAAAGCAAAGGTGTAAATCTTTGTTTACTTCTATAGAACGTTCGATTACGGTTCTGAGTATATACACAGCATTTACTGTACCCTTGCCTTCTACAAACCCACATTGTTCTTCTCCTATTTCAGGTTGTATTTTCCTCCTAACTCTTTGCATGATAATTCTTAGCAAAACCTTTGTGATGTGACTCATTATACTAATTGTTTGATGTTGATCACATTCCAAGGCTCCGGATTTCTTTGGGCCCTCATTCACGATCAATTGTTTTGAAAACTGTCTGTTGCATCGTTGTGAAATTTTTCCTGCCGTCTTATATTTATCCTCACACAAAAAATATGTCTTTGATAGGTCCAAAGGCAACTTACATTGTGGAAAGTGGTGACATTTCTTTGATATTATGGCGAAAATATGTCAGGTCTTAGTCAGATATGACTGAGCTACCGTATAACAGTAGACGGTACTACCTGTTTTCTGTTAGCGCCGAACGTTGGGCGGCGCTTACCAAACCCGACACCCCACATTGTGCCAACGGCTTCGGGCGGAAGAGCGCAATTGGGAGGGTACAAGCCTTACCCTGGTGCGAGGAAATGCAAGCCAAAGACAAAATGTCATCGCAGGGCAGACCAGGCCCTAAGCCTTGGTTGGCAGCCGGTCTAGGATCGAAGCTCTGACAGGCGGACAGTTAGAGCATTGCTTTGCTGATCCGGCCGCTTCTGCAGCTTGTCTTGTTCCAGATGTAGGGGTGTTACCTTTCCTCTGGAGTGAACTAGGCAGGCCGAGAGAGGGATCATGCTGCATGGGCAACACATGATCTCTATATTTTAGTCCAGGCTTTGTGCTATGGAGAGGCAATAACTCCATCCCTGGTCTTAACTGGTCTCGGAATCAAAGCGAGAGGCAACTGTTACTGGTTATAAGTCCCTGTCAACTGGCGTAGACATGGGGCGCCACGCGTTGCCTCTGACGGTGGGAGACACCTACAGGTGTCACTGATCAGCTACCGCCCGCCTCAAGCTGGGCAGCCCCCGGCCAATTGGGTGCTGATCCGCCACAGCCTGCCTGCTTCAATGGGTGCTTGGCGCTAGGACAAAATCTGAATCGCAGGCTGTAAAAACCAATGCACCAGGTACAAACAAAACTAAAAATAGAATCCTCAAGCTACGGCATGCAACCTGGAACGTGAGAACCATGTGTCCAGGATTTTCCACTGACTTGACCAATATTGACGATGTGAGAAAAACGGCTGTGATTGATGCCGAACTCAATCGTCTTAACATTGATATTGCTGGCCTGCAGGAGACTCGCCTCGCTGAGGAAGGGTCACTCAGGGAAAACAATTACACCTTTTTTTTGGAAGGGTAGAGGGCAGGCAGAAAAAAGGCAACACGGTGTGGGCTTTGCAGTGAAGAATTCGCTACTGGGAATGATTGAAATTCCAGCAGGAGGAAATGAAAGACTATTATCCCTGCGCTTGGCAACCTCTTGTGGGTTTGCCACCATTATTACTGCATATGCACCGACACTCGATTCCTCTGATGATGTGAAGGATTCGTTCTATGAGGAGTTGGACTTCGTGATCAAGGCAGTTCCAAAATCTGACTACATTTATATGCTCGGTGATTTCAATGCTCGTGTGGGCAAGGACTCGAGTTCATGGCCAGTGTGCCTTGGAAAATACAACATCGGTCGCATGAATGAAAATGGGCAAAGGCTGCTTGAGCATTGCACCAGTAATGACCTATGTATTACAAACTCCTTTTTGAAAACAAAAGAGATGCATAAGGTCACATGGAAACATCCAAGATCCGGCCATTGGCACCAGCTGGACTTCATCATCACAGGGAGACAACATCTGAACCATATATCATTGACTCGAAGTTACCACAGTGCTGACTGTGATACGGATCATTCTTTGGTTGTTGCAAGGGTTAGACTGAGACCAAAGAAAATCTACACAGCTAAACACAAATCTAGCCCCAGGATTAATATTATTAACACTCACGATCCTGAAAAGTGCTTTCAGTTTCAACAGCAACTTGAAGACGCTTTCACTGATACACCAGAAAATTGTACAGTAAATGATAAGTGGGGTCAAATTAAGGAAACTCTTATAAAACCGCTGTAGGGGTTTACGGCACTGTGGATCATAAGAGGCAGGACTGGTTTGCAGCAAACAGCGAGACTCTGCAGCCCTTGATTGATAAGAAGAAGAAATCTTTCTTAAGAAACAAGGAAAGACCAACGCGTAACACTCTGAGTAAACTAAGGCAAGCTAGGAAGGATGCGCAAAAGGCTGCCAGGCAGTGTGCAAACGATTATTGGACCAAGTTATGTGAGTCCATTCAAATCGCAAGTGATAAGGGAAACATAAGAAGCATGTATGAAGGAATAAAGAAAGCCTGTGGTCCAGTGATCAAAAGAAGTGCACCATTGAAAACCTTGACTGGAGAAATTATCAATGACAAGAAACAGCAGATGGACAGATGGGTAGAGCACTATTTGGAGCTTTACTCAAGTGAGACCAAACTAGCGGATGATGCCCTCAACGCCATAGAGGCTCTACCAACTCTTGACCACCTGGACACACTTCCCACCATAACAGAAGTTAAGTGTGCTATAAATGAACTTGCATCTGGCAAGGCTCCAGGTAAGGATGGGATTCCAATAGAGGTTATCAGGAGTGGGCAAGACACACTCACTCTACAGATCCACCAGCTAATAGTGCTATGCTGGCGAGAAGGACAAGTCCCACAGGATTTCAAAGATTCAAGCATCATAACACTGTACAAGAACAAGGGCGATCGGAGCGACTGCAACAACTATAAGGGTATCTCACTTCTGTGTATTGTTGGAAAAGTATTTGCCAGAATTGTTCTGCACTGACTTCAAGTCCTAGGAGATCAAGTCTACCCCGAATCACAGTGTGGCTTTCGACAGAACCGGTCTACCATTGATATGATATTCTCATTGCGACAAATGCAAGAAAAATGCCGTGAACAGAATCAACCACTGTTTATTGCCTTCATCGACCTCACAAAGGCATTTGATTTGGTCAGTCGTGAGGGTCTATTCAAGGCACTAAAGAAGATTGGCTGCCCACCAACTCTTCTGTCCATTGTGGAATCGTTCCACACAGGCATGAAGGGTATAATCAAGTTTGATGGTGCAAATTCTGAAGAATTTGAAATCAAGAGTGGAGTTAAGCAAGGTTGTGTACTAGCTCCCACCCCTCTTTGGAATATACTTTTCACTTTTACTGAAATATGCCTTTCGTGATCAGGATGGTGGTATATACATTCACTCACGCTCAAATGGCGGCCTTTACAATGCTCAAAGATTGAAGGCCAAGACCAAAATTAGGAGGGTACTGATCAGAGAGTTGCTTTTTGCAGATGATGCTGCAGTTACGACCCACTCTGAGGAAGAATTGCAATGTCTACTATCTGCATTCTCCAATGCTTGTTCTGAATTTGGTTTAACAATTAGCAAAAAGAAGACACCGATTATGTCACAAGGTGCGCATGGGGTACCATCAATCGTTATTGACGACGCCAAACTAGAGATGGTAGACCATTTTACATATCTAGGATCAGTGGTAAATAGCAAATTATCCCTAGATCAGGAAATCAACATCCGGATTGGTAAGGCAGCAACAACAATGAACAGGCTAACAAAAAGAGTCTGGGAGAACAGGAAGCTTACTGCAAAAACAAAAGTCCTTGTCTATCAAGCCTGTGTCCCTAGTACTCTTCTTTACGGCAGTGAAACCTGGACAACTTGCTCACTCCAAGAGAAACATTTAAACAGCTTTCATTTGCGGTGTCTGCGAAGAATTCTTGGTATTAAGTGGCAAGACAAAATCACAAATACTGAAGTATTGGAAAGATCAGGTTGTGTGACAGTTTATTCTATGCTCAGTCTTCGTAGACTTAGATGGTGTGACATAATCACTAACTATCATTTATACAGTGCGTCAACTATTTGCACACGAAGAGACAGACTATCAAAACAATTGCACGATTGAGAATCGAACACACAAGGTAACACGAGAGATAGACGGATGCCAAGTTAAAAATAGGAAAGTTAGCGTCAACAGATACGAAGACCATTGGGAGAAGAAAGTCACGTGATTATAGCGTCGACCCAGCTCAGGCGTCATTTCTTAGATAGCGCGCACTTCCCAAACTTCTAGGCTGTCGATTAGACGCAAAGCCAATGTGTCCTGCTTTTCAAATTTTACCAACAGCAGTTTGATCCTAGATCAAAGGTAAGCTTGACAATCCTCATATCAGTGTGATACCCAGACATGTGCAGCGGAGGTATCCAGTGTTGTGCGTAAAAATTAAGTGTATTAGTGATAAAATAAATCTCTGAAGTGTAAAAATTAACGACTGCCACTTCTAGCTACACTGAGCCTTTTTCCCCGGCGAAACCGACATCTCAAACTTTCTCAAAACTGCAAACTCTGATATTATTCACTACATCTGTTAGCTTTGCTATGTGCATACTACCCTTATCTACCACAGAAAAACTTGTACGAGGTGAAATTTCAAACGCACTTTGACGCTTCTATCAAAACTGTTTTAAGATGCTTTCTGCAGACACAAACCAGTTCTGCACACGAACCGCCACCTCGCTTGAAATTGTATTTAATTCTGCCTATTTGAAATCTAAGGAGCTGAGAGAAGGATTATATCTTTCCTTTCCTCTTTATGAATTGAAATAATAGGGTTTGGTAGAAAATAATTGTATTCATGTGTCAGATTTAACTCAGACAAAGCGCTTAATTAATGCATTGCTTCAAAAAGGTTACGCTTCACAGATGCCCTTGTGATAGACAGCCTAGTTGATCTGTCCAGACCGGAACATAAACAAAACCTCGGTTTAATGCCAACTGTTGCTCGCCAACGGAAGGGACATGATGTGCACTGCTAATAGAAGAAGAAAAATAGAATGGATATGAAGACGAAGAGAAGGAGGGAATTAGGGGGGGGGGGTACTTTATGTAATAACCTCTTACTAATGTATTGTTGTCATGATTTGTATAGATTACATTTTGTAACAAATACACATCAGGAATTCTGTATGTTGAACATGACTAACAATAAACCACATGATGAGTTAAACTCATATTGGCTGCTGGAGATGGGGACAAATAGTACAAGCTATAAGAACCCAATCAACAGAAGTTAACTCTACACATTACACAACACAATACAGCACTCCACACCACAACAGCAGCAGGCAAAAGAATATGATTATAGGAAGAAGAGGAAGACAAGTAGTTAATTTGGAAGGTACTGAGAAACATTTATACACACAAATGCATAACACTAATGAGTTGATGAAGATGTCTTGTATGTCATTGTCTTGGTCTTGTCTTATCAGCCTGATCTGAATGATCCAAGGAACAACACATCATCACTCCCATCTAATGTCTGACTGTACACTCCTCAATGAACCACAGGTACACTGGGAAAGTGCATACAGCAGGTTCCAGAAGATGGCAGGTGCATGCAGTGGAATGATCTCTGGCCCCACACACAAATTAACACAACACCCCTTCTTCTGATCTTATCCTTCCTGTTATGTTGTGTTTACACTTATTAACATGTTGTAAAGAATTACATTGGTAGTATTATACATACCTATGTGAATTTATTAAAACAGTGATGTTCTTGGTGGCAACCTAACCAGAAAGAGGGTAGCAGAGAGAGAGAGAGAAAGAGATGACCCACACTTGAGATGGAAGATGACTCAGGCCTTGAGCAGAGCATGGGAAGCCTTCAGAGAAGCTAAACTGGCCAGACCTGAAGTGGATCCATCAGACAATGGACCCAGGCTTATCCTAATCTCCCACTCACAAGGTTACATTTCTCTATGAAACAAAGTTCACCCCTCTCAGGAACTGATCCCTGACTAATGATTTAAATTTACCACACTTAGAATGTACAACATTTAATTGTTTACAATGTCTCACCACACTTGTCAACATCTTATTGATTGTTGCTTATTTGTTGATTGACTGTAATTGGTCCTATATGCATTTTTCTCTTTAATCCTGTGTGTATATCAAACAGATGTTAAAAGAAAAAAAAAAGATGTATTCAATAGGCCAAAAGACACAGGCCCAGTAAATAAATCATTGAACTGTAGCTGTATTTTATGTTGATTTGTCAGTCCAACCTATCTGTTGATTCTCTATCTTATTTGTGTAGAACATGTTGTCAATGTCTACTTGTATTTGTTAAATGTTTATTTAACAAAAACCACATTCACACAAGATGAATTAAATAAGAAAGGGAAAAGAGAGAACTCTACATCTCTTGACTGTTACAGATCCATGTTACATTTCACCTGATTCT
This sequence comes from Cepaea hortensis, assembly GCA_963921405.1. NCBI lineage: Eukaryota > Metazoa > Mollusca > Gastropoda > Stylommatophora > Helicidae > Cepaea > Cepaea hortensis. The sequence goes on from OY992876.1 coordinate 11,009,286, forward strand.
TACTGAGAAAGTCTTTTCAGACATTTTCTTAAGCTATAAAGGGGGATCATGAGCTATTACTATTACATTCCAGGTGAAAGGGCAGGGGCAAACCTAGTGCTTACTTTTTCCCAAAAGAGGACCACACACTCCTAGACAAATAACGAAACCGAGTCTGTAATCTATCAAGAGTCGTATTCTTGATTTATTTACATATTAGAAGTGGATCATGCACATCAGTGATTCCCAGCCCCTTCAGAATATACGACAGATGGATAGGACATCTTAGGAGGATGGATGATGGTAGAATACCAAAGGACATCTTTTTTGGTGAATTACAGATGGGTAAGAGATCTCAGGGGCGGCCTCTATTACGATACAAAGATGTGTGTAAGCGGGACATGATTGATACAGGCATTGATAATGCACATTGGGAGCAAGTCGCCGCTAAACGTGTTGCATGGAGGGCACACATCAGAAATGGAATAAAGACAAAGGAAAAAATTATTGCAGATAAGTCACACACCGAGCGTTTGAGACGTAAGATGGTGCATGATGGTGGAAATGACCACGTGTTCACATGCACCCACTGTGAACGGACATTTACAGCGCAAATTGGCCTTATCAGTCACATGCACTACCGCCATAGGTAAAAGTTATTATTCTTTTTCAAAGCACAAACTATCGTCTGTCAAGACGGCAAGGTGCCTATGAATGAATGGCGAAAAACTAGTGAATTCAAACTTGTTTTACAGTAATGCCCATCAATTTGGGTGAGGACACAAGGCGTATCAAGATTCTTATGGGAGTGGGTGCAGTGTGTAATATTAGTAAAGGCAGAGAATTTACAGAGGTATTGGTAAATAATGTGGAATCGAAATAGAAATGGACAGGAAAGTAAAGTAGAAGTACGAGGGAAGTCAATAAATAAGTCACAAATGGCTGTAGAATAATAACTAAATATGATAACGACCTGAAACTAATTTATTTTTATACACACATTGTCCCTTTATTTCTCAACATAATTTCCACCAACACTGATGCACTTATCCAATCGTTTTATCAGTCCTCCCAAACCGGCTGCATAGAACTGCGTGCTTTGTTTTCTAAACCACGTTTTCACTTCACATTCAACTTCGGCGCCATTCGCGAAATGTCTCCCGCCAAGGTGGATTTTCAGTGGACCAAAATGATGGAAACCACTAGGGGTAAGGTAGATGTTCAGGACTTCCCACCTTAGTTGGTTAATTTTCTTCTGAGTTAATCGAGCCTTATGTGGCCTGGCATTGTCATGAAGAAGCAAAATTCCTCTAGTCAGCAGTTCCGGAGGTTTTCTTCGAATTGCATCATGAAGCGTCGATAGAATTTCACAGTACGATTCAGAATTCACATGGTCACCTTTCTTCTTGAAATTGGTTAAAAGCACTCCTTGACAATCCCAGAACACTGTCAGCATAACCTTCCCTGCTTATGGTGTAACCTTGAAATTTTGGACACAAGGCAAAGAAGGATATTCCCATTGCATTGAACATTTTTCAACCCAGCTAAGCACCACTTTAAGGGACAAACATTTGTCAGTATCAACAGGAAGCATTTCCTTATGAATGTCCTTTGCAGGCAGTACTCCCCCCACCCCCCCCCCCAAAAAAAAAAACAACGCACAACACCTTGGTTTTACATGCCGTTAGTACAGTCGCCATTTTGTTTATGCGCTGCGCATGCACATGAGACACCCAGCACCATCCGACGAATGGGAATATAAAGTTCGATGTTGCTGTCACCCAATAACACACGCAGAAAACACAAAATTGATGTGCTTTCATACCTTTGACACAGTCATCCCGTTCCGGAAAAATCGACTCCTATCAGGTGTGGGTGTTGGGTGACTAGCTTTATCTATCGTTACCTGTGTCTGTGGTGTCAGAAGCGGCTACTTCAGACTATGATCCCAACTAAACTTGGATCTGTCAGTGTCAGCCAATGTCCGTTGGCTGGACTCAGTTGCGCCTTCATAAGCACACATGACGCTGAGCACAAGATACTTCCAGCTGCCGATTCGATGAGTTAAAACCACCTAAAGCTGGACATTGTAGACTAAGTGTGAGCTAGCTAATATAAGCTCCTACGTCTGAGTTGTTTGCTGGCTGGTACACGAATGCCTTGAAACAACCGTTTGGTTGTCAATACACGCACTTGTGACGTCTTATTTGCTTTGCGCCAGTGCTTTATTGTGCCAATGTTCAGATGTTATCTTCTAATACGCTTGCTCATCATTTTATCTATTTCTGCCTGTCATTCAAACTATGACAGCCATTCCTTTTCACTTGTGTGGTGCGCATTCATCCAGGTTTCATCCAAATACACTATGTCATAATTTTCTTTGCGCATTTCCTTTATTTCACGTAGTTATTTTCTTCTCATGTCTCATAAATCGGTTGCTCGAAAATTATATTTCTACCTCTCTTGTACTTTTTAAACGTGAAGCCTAATGTCCTTATAATGTTCCACAAAGTTATTTTGGATAGCTCTATGTCATTGTTCTTTCTCAACCAAACCCTAAGTTTTCTTCCCGTCACTGTTTTTTTGGCATCCAACATTTTTATAATAGCTCGCCTTACGACATTCTTGTCAAAGCTATCTATAATTGCCTTTCTACCTACCGTTTGCTTACTACGTGGTGATTTCATTCCAGATTCTTGCACCCATCGACGAAATGACCATTTACTCAAGCCCAATGCAGGCTCTGTTCTATTCAAGAGATTTGTAATACTCAATAGTATGAAACAGTTTCCTGCGATCAGCTTATTGACAAAAATATGTGTACAACTTCATAGCGGTGCTTTGAAGTGTATAGAATTTCATATAAAATCCCATTCAACAATATTCACACATTCAGATGTTAGTGATAAATGGCAAGATTAATAAAATTATTGCCGGTCTCTCTGGCTGTGGGGTTACAACACTTTCTCTCTGTAATCCCGTTTATCACGCAGTCTCGCAGCGGAGCGAGAACTGAGGTGGTTCGACCCCCGCTCGTGACTTGCGGATACTGAGCCGGCCGCTCAGAAAGCAATGGCAAACTACTGAGCGTAATCTTGCCAAGAGATCAACATACAGCTGAAAGATGCTGCTGTTGACAGCTAAGTCCTGTAAAAGGATACGCAAAAAAAAAAAAAAAAAAATTATTACGTTTCATGAAAGCACCCACATTATTGACAACACCTGTGAACACTTCCGTTCCATTTCGCGAAGTTCTTGCCAGAAGATCATTCTCGTGCTGCACAAGAAATTCCACTATTGAACGCTGATGTTTCCTTGTGAAGATGTAATACATTTCATAAAACGCACTGTTTCTCTGAACAGTAAATTAAATACCGCATATAAACAAACACTGAAATCTGTTGTACAGTCTCCAGAACTAAAAAAAAATTGGGTGAACATAATCATAAAGTTATATGCTAAATCTCATCATTTGGTAACTGAGGTATGGATTTCTATATGGGTGAAAACAAATGTAAATGGACTATAACTAACATGATAATAAGGATTGGCCTTTTAGAGGCCGGACAAAAAATAATAGTGTTATGAATATGTGATATGCCACTTATTGCTTAAAAAAAAAGATAATACATATGTTGTAATTTAGAAGTGAAATAGAAATATTCTTTATACAATTCTCAACATCTAAAATAAAACCGTTATTATTACGTAATGTTTTAAGTAAACTTACAATTTTTATCGTATCATTTATACTGCTTATAAATGTGCAAATTTCTATAAAATCTTTTTAAAAGCTTGAGACAAATACTTAATTATTAAAATCATATAATACATGTATGCTACTTTTGGTAATGTCCCTTGAAAGAACTATATGTTGTTATGTCCCATTGTATTAATTTAATTATATATCTTCCGTTTAATGTGGTTGTATTTCGTACTATTTCGTAGTCCTCTAAAAGTACTGGAGAGTTTTGGTCAGAGACCATAACTTTATGAAGGGAAAATCCCAACTGCACCTCCCCGCGGTAGAGGATGGAAACACACTACGGTGTGGCTAACACAGCTCTGGGGACCGAGTATCCACCGGAATAAGTGGACAACTCTGCAGCTGAGCAGAGCAGGGCACTCGCTTGTCCTTACAGTCGGAAATTGCTGTCAAAGGCAGAGGTAAAAAGACCACCATGTGAATGTGGAAAGCAAGGGGAAACCACCACATTATCTTCCCAAGACTTCATGGCAAAACATATATCAAAGTTAGTGAAGGACGTTAATGGCTGTCTTAGGGCATCCTCGTCCGGTAGGGACAGTCATGAGCCACAGGTGACACCAGACCGTCATCCAGCTACTGATGGCAAAATCTTAACTAAAATAAATAAATTTAGAGTAGGTACATGGAATGTTAGGTCATTAAATGAGCTAGGAAAGTTGACCAATGTTCTAAGAGAGATGGATAGCATGAAAATGAATATACTAGGCGTTAGTGAGATGAGATGGAAGGGATCGGGCAAAATTATAGCTGACAATCACACAATAATTTATTCTGGAGGGGATACTTATGAAAAAGGTGTAGGAATAATATTAGACGAAAAAACAGCCAAGTCAATTAATGGATACTGGTGTATTTCAGATAGAGTTATTATGGTAAAAATCAAAGGCAAACCAATAGACATAAATATTATACAAGTATATGCACCAACAGCAAGCAGTAGTGATGAAGAAACACAACACTTTTACGACGAAATAGAAATGGTGATGGCTCAAATTGAATCACAAGAAATAAAGATAATACTTGGTGATTTTAATGCAAAAGTAGGAAAGGGAAAAATCGAGGATGTAGTGGGGAATTATGGTTTAGGTACAAGAAATGAAAGAGGGGAAAACCTAATAGAATGGGCAAATATCAATGATATGATAATTGGAAACACATGGTTTAAACACCATAAAAGACGACTGTACACATGGATAAGCCCTGATAAGAAAATACGCAACAAAATTGACTACTTCTTCTTCAGCGTTCCGAGCCATTGAGGTTCTTTGCTGCAAATACAATCCGTCTTCATTCGTCTCTCTGGTGGACCTTCTCTTGCCAGTCGCTGAATCCAAGTGCTTGTAGGTCTGTACATGTATTATCTCTCCACCGCCTTATTGGTCTACCTCGGGGCCTACGGTCATTTATTTCCTGAGTGTAAGCGAGTTTTGTTTCCCTATTATCTTCCATTCTTTCTATATGCCCCAGCCATTGTAGTCTATTAGCCTTCATGATACCAGTGATTAGCGGGGACTTAAACAGATCATAAATGTCTTTGTTACTTCTTCTTTTCCACTCTCCACTTTGTGTATCCCTAATGGGTCCAAAGATGCGTCTTAAAATTTTGTTTTCAAAGGTTTGTAACAAGGCTTCATCTCCTTTCATTGTACTCCAGGTTTCAGAGCCATACAGCACAACTGGTCTGATCAGTGTTTTGTATATTGTGATTTTGGTGTTACGAGATAGCGCCTTTGATTTTAGTAGATGTTGTAGTGCATAGTATATCTTATTTCCAGAGTTGATTCTAGTTTGTATTTCTTCCCTTATGATGTTGGAGCAGTTGAAGATTGTACCCAGGTATTTGTATGTTTCCGTTCTTTAAATGGTCATATTATCTATTTGTATGTGGCCAGAGTTTTTAGCCATTCCGTCTCTTGAAATTACCATATATTCTGTCTTATCTTGGTTGATAACCAGCCCCATCTGTTGGGCTTTTTCCTTTAAGTGAGTCAATATTTCCAATGTCTTTTAAAATGTCTTGGGCACCGAGGTTGACACTGGGCACCGAAAAATATCTTGGTGTCAAACTGACCGTTTCACCCGTTAAGTGTCGGTCTATAACAATATGATACTATGACCAACATGCCCATTATGCCGTAACAGGGACCTTTACTCTCATCCTTGCTGTTACACCATTAACCCACTTGTTACACCATTAACCCACTTGTTACACCATTAACCCACCTGTTACACAATTAACCCACCTGTTACACCATTAACCCACCTGTTACACCATTAACCCGCCTGTTACACCATTAATCCGCTCGTTACACCAGTAACCCACTTGTTACACCAGTAACCCACTTGTTACACCATTAAGCCACTTGTTACACCATTAAGCCACTTGTTACACAAGTAACCCACTTGTTACCCATTAATCCACTAGTTACACAAGTAACCCACTTGTTACACCATTAACCCACTTGTTACACCATTAACCCACTTGTTACACCAGTAACCCACTTGTTACACCAGTAACCCACTTGTTACACCATTAACCCACTTGTTACACCAGTAACCCACTTGTTACCCATTAACTCAATTGTTACACCATTAACCCACTTGTTACACCATTAATCCACTTGTTACACCAGTAACCCACTTGTTACCCATTAACTCAATTGTTACACCAGTACCCCACTTGTTACCCATTAACTCAATTGTTACCCCAGTAACCCACTTGTTACCCATTGTAACAAGACCGCCGGGGCTTGGACTGGTTTGCTACTATAGACAATATCCCCCGTCTTTGCTCCAACCACCTCACTAGCACTTCACATCTACCAGGCCCCACACAAGCCGGGACAGCTGAACCTCCCCCTCCCCAACCTAGGGTTTCCTACCCCAAGGGGGCCTCGGACAAAACACAAGTCATACCACAGCACAAAGTCAAAGCTAACAGAACAAAATTTAATTCATAACTACGTCAACTGCAACACAGAGAAGGAGGGCTGAAAGCCGGACTATAAGACAATATGTACAAGAGCAAATCTACAGATGATTCTTCTGCATCATAGAGACTGTGACTATCGTTCGTGCGGTCGTCCTGTCGTGGTCACAACTCATCCAGGAACCTCCAGTGGACAGGAACTCCAAGGTCTGATGCCTCTCCAAAGTTCCCTCTTCCTTCAGTGTTCCAACTCCCGGGATGATCAAGCGTAGTACCACTGCCTGACTGACACTGCACCTGTGATCAAGGATCCTCCCTTGATGTAGTACTATATCACAGTCACACTCTACGGATAAAGTCTGGGCAGATACTAGTATACTAGTTGTCTCCCAACTGCAGACAAGTACGTGTAGCACCGTACCCTAAAGTTCAAGAGCCGGGATGCTCTTCTGTCTCATAAGTGACTGACACACTGATACGTCACCTATAACATGAGCGTTCGCTCTACATAAACACAATGTCACTTGCAAAGGTAACAGGTGACTACAACACTTCACCTATTCCCATGTCTCTTGGAATAATAGATCTTCACAAATTCACAAGTAACTACCCTGATCGAAGGGTATCAATCACATCCTAACCATCACTGTCAATGTTCAACACCTCGGAATGGGGTAGATCCCTACCCTATCAAGCATATCACTCTGGTGTTCACACCAATCAGTAAATCAATGTCTTAGGTCACTGGACCAAGTTTCGGCTTCACAAAGGTAAACCATTGTAGGTACACACCACACAAGCATGATAATATACAAGGTGTCCCATGACGACCCAGCCGGGCCGGAAGCATAACAAACAGGCCATGGTGACTGGTAACAGAGATTACTTCCGTCAACTTTGAAAGTTACTACCTTGCAATCCTCAAGGTTCTCACTGAGTTCGAATTCCACCAGTGCTTCACTGGCTAGAATCAACAGACGTTGTTGTCTTGGATCCTCTCGGGATCTGTTGACACTCGTCGGACTCTCTCCGGTGGTCACAGCATAGACCTACAGACACATTCTGTACTCAGACATTTCAATCGTTGATCTCGACAGATTCCGATGACCGCTCCCAGTAATGCCTTACTCATCATCTTGATCGGCACTGGAGTGAGCCGGTCCCTTAGAGCTCATGGTTAAACTCTGGAATCTCCGTTAGTATAGCAATAACAAATCCTGAAACACGGAGGGGGTGGTGTGAGTACTCAACTACAACAAGAACTAACTGCAACTCCACCATTACACCTGCCTCTCAGTCATACATAATGCAATCAAGATATATGTATGAGATCATCACATCATAGATCCACTCTTAACTATAATGTATAGGCATGATGATGTAAGAGAAAGCAATAGTACACCTGTACATAGTCAAGTCACTCGTCTGGGCTACCAATAGCCCTCTAGCACCAGTGTCGACTGTATGACTCTGTCAAAGCATCCTGCGCCTGGTGCTAGTCCACTCCTGTTTCATCTTCCATCATCAATCAACAAATACACCTACTTCCCGTTCAGTGTAGGGATTACTTTATCTAGGAGGTGCCCAGCCGGACAAGTCCTCCTTCCACACATACTCACCAATTAACCAATCCTTTCACCCATGGATTGATCAACTACACACATTAATAACTATATGACCATACTAAATTATACTCCTTATAATTCATTACTATAGTATTAACTAAGGATAATTCATGAATTGTTAAACTTAAATAACCAACTCATATCACAGCCATCGCTCCGTCCTGGGATCCCTGTCCCAGAACTTGAGTTGCCTTTGATTATCTGACCTTCCATTCCGGTCGGTCATCTCTGTGCCGGTCGAGCACAGCTTTGGTGGCCATCCACCAATACACTTTCCCACAGCTACTGTGGATCCCGTGCATCTTGTCCCGTGACGACTTAGGTCACGTCATCCAATGTAGCAAGGCCTCCAGCCTCTCCTTTACCACACCTCAGCTCCACTTTTTTTTTTTGGGGGGGGGGGGGGATCATTCCCCTTACATACTACTCCTGCTTCACGGCAGTACCTCAAGTACTCCATGAACAGAGTCAGGTTTCTGGAAGAGTAGAATAATAGAGACAGACTCGGTTCGGTTCCTATCTTGGATCTACCTAGACGCAACGGCCTCGAATTACCGAGCGCCGCATCGTTCTCGGTCGGGTATGTTCAACCATCGGATAAGCACGATCGCTTTGGGGTCGGACCTGCAACCTAACTAGTCGGGCAGACCTGCCTACTTCCCAGTCGGTTAACTAGACATACGCAAGATTGAACACGCACGGTCACTCTAGCGGACGGACATGTAAACAAGCAGTGACAATAGGTCTTATAAATACTTCCTATCAACTGTTATCCAATAAATGTAACACCATTCTTCCTACAAGGAATAACACTGGTAATATTACACCGCAAATACTTACCTGCCGACCTTTCCCATGAATCACACCATGGTTCCAAGAAAATTCACCACCACTGATCTAACATCTGAGTTACAATCATAATCTAACGAAGCAAATTATACATCTATAATAATAACAAGCCCTAACTTATCATTATTAACAGCATCTAGCATTTCTATGTAATGACTGACAAACAACCTGCCTTGCGTGTGTAATTACTAAACCAAACAAGTAACTGCTACACACTTGGTAAAGTACCGGAATCTTTCTGGCACAAAGCAGTGATAATCTATATATATATCACTAACCATGCAAATCATTTGTAAACTAACCATTTATAATTCTATCAATCTACAAACAATGGTTGTACGCGAGTACTAGAAAGAACACACGTTCCGGCACATTTTGGAAACACACGCTCAGCTGTTGAGCCCGTCTGTCAACACATCACTTTGCCGATCGATAAGAGCTAATTAAATATGCATGCGGCCGTCGGCAAATGTCTCCGCTTCGCTACGACAATCGCGGTCGGCAATTAATTCTCTTGGGACGGTAGGCGCTGTATAAGGACAATAGTTACACAATAGCCAAAGTATTCACCTGACCTGCGATATTCAATCACAATCTTGACTGCTGATGTCCCGCTCTGGCCGCGCATACTGACATCAACTTTCAGCAGCTCAATTCGGTGATCGTTCTACGATGAGGTCCGACTGGTGACTGATCACACCCAGCTAAATGCGTCGTCACAATGCCTTCACTGCTCGAGTGAATTTCATGATCCACGGAGAAGTCCTGCATTACGGATTGTTCGACCTTCTCGTGTTCCATGAGGCCATTGTGAGTCTAGCGTGATCTTGACCACGTACGCACTTACTGGGGGAGATTCTAGATTTCTCTAGAAATAACCAGACTAGTGACGTCAGGCCCTACTTTCGTGGGGAAACCCCCTATTTATTGTTATTAATTCCAGGGAGATTAACCCTTCGCCATCCCATCAAAGGGATATAACTCAGAGATCAGACGATCTGCAGGCGTTTCGTCACACCCATTAACCCACTAGTTAACCATTAACCCACTAGTTAACCATTACCCCATTTGTTACACCATTAACCCATTTGTTACACCATTAATCCACTTGTTACACCAGTAACCCACTTGTTACACAATTAATCCACTTGTTACACCAGTAACCCCTTGTTACACATTAACTCAATTGTTACACCATTAACTCACTTGTTACACCATTAACCCACTTGTTACACCCCAGTAACCCACTTGTTACCCATGAATCCATTAGTTAAACCATTAACCCACTGCAGACCCAGAAAACACCGGGTTAATTCCAGCACAGGGCTAGACATTTGTCCAAGAAGCTTTGGTATTTCATAGTAACACAAGGTCCTTCCCTGAGCTCTTGCGTAGTGAGATCGGCTAGCAGCCTTCTCGGATATTGGCCAAATACAGAAGGTCTCCTGTAGAAGTTTTGCATGTTAAACATCCCATGGCAGTTGGAAATAGCCAAGATTAGGTTTTAACGCCAAGATTAGGTCTTAAAGCCACTGCCTTGGCAAAGTTGTTAGGAAAGAAAAGCCTACCCATGCGTAGATAGAGCCTGTGACTAGACGAAGCAAACTTGACATGAAAGTATGCCGAAGTCAGACACATCACCTCTGGAGGTGCATTATTAGGTATGGCGTTTTCTCTAAAGAGCAGAAGAAATAGAGCAAGACTTAAAAATATATTGAGAAGAGAAGTTAGATGCGGTTCGAACTTTATGGCAAAGTGTTGCCCCATTATGCTCCGTTCCTGTGCCAGTGAATATCACACAAAATGTGAAAAGCGGACAGTCAAGAGTCTCGACAAACCAACAGGCAGCACAGGTATGTTGTGCATAATGCCACTGCCAGAATGTCAACATAAAAGTCCGCCACAAAAAATACATTCCATCATCAATGGAAGCGTCAGTCACTAGAAAACCAGCAGCCACACGTTACTGCATAAGGCTACCCAGTTAGTTCAGCGACCGGTTGGCCGTCATTTTTCTGAACATGCAGTTCACGCTATAAGCAATCACAGACAGATGTAAAAGCATGCCATACAAAATTCACAGCTCACAGTGTTGCTCCACACACTCAACTCTGTAGCAGGGCGACAGAACCATGCACTACCAGACCAACACAAGGAAAATGCGTAAGCAAACAGCAGCCATAAGCATAAACATTCCAGAGACCTTAACAGCTCAACTGCCTATCCTCCATGTTGGAGGTCAGAAGAAGAGAAGTGAAGTAGATTAGTAGAAACAGAAATTAATAATTTGAGGGAGGACATTGACAGAGCTGCGTGGGCGCTAAGGATAGGAGGGAATGAAGCAAGTTAGTTGGAGGTTTATATCCCAATTGAAGATAAAGAAGAAGAAGAAATTCCCCTAAGAAGAGGATGAAGAGGCAGTTCTGTATCAGTATAGAATGTCCAGGTACCACATACTTACAGGAGTAAAGGAATATCTATCACACAGGAGTATACATAATATCATCATCATGTGCCATGCCGATGAGCATGTGTGGTCATGTTTCATCATCTCACACGATCACCAGAGTTGTGGATCAGCTTGTGCCATCCAAATATTTCTCTCTGCCATCTCCTTGTTCTTTTCCCCTCAATCTTGTCAGTTGTCACAAAGTTCTCTCCCGTGTGTTGCTGGGGCCCATACGGGGGAGCAAAGAATAGTAACACTGTTGCCTACCATGCACGTCGTAAGAGGCGACTAAGGAGGCTATGGTTCCGTCACCCTGCTACTGAGTGAGTGCGTGGCTCGACACTGTGAGCTGTGAATTTCGCGTGGAATGCTTTTACATCTGTTGGTGGTTGTTTGTAGTGTGAACTACATGTTCGGAATGATGGCGGCCGGCTGTTGCTGGATTGACTGGTTTGCCTTTTCGGCTCACGGGTGCATTTTTCAGGAGACTCCTGGGAGTCACCGCTGGAGCTAAGGAGTTCGTGCTTTGTGCGGCGCTTTCAGTGGGTCGTCCTGTGAAAAGAGACCAAGCCATATGGGATAAAACCCAGGTCAATGAAGTCTTTCTGGTGACTGCCGTTTCCATCAACGATGAACTATATTTTTCATGGAGGACTTTTGTGTTGGCATTCTGGCGGCGACATTATGCACAGTGTACCTGTGCGGGCTGTTGGCTTGCTGATACTCCTGTCTACTCCATTGTTCACATTGGGCAGTGAGGAGCATTTTATGTGATATTCACTGGCACAGGAACGGAGCAATACGGGGACGACTTGTTGCCGTGAAGTTGGAACCACGACTAACTAACTAACTCTCTAGTTTATTTCTTCTCACAACATGCCCAAAACTGTTGACTGTCATGCCTAATTTCTACAATTGGTTTATGGTTTTCATGTTTCTTGCAGAACTTGCTCAATGGTTTTTCTGTCTGTCCATGATATTCTTTGCATTTTCTTCAGAAATGACATTTCTAATGCCATTAAATGTTTCTCAACTTGTCTACTTACTGTCCATGTTTCACATCCATATAATGGTACAGGTTCTATAGAGCGCATCAACACTATTTTTATTTCTCTTTGCAAATGACATCGTTTTATTGGTCAGTATGTTGTCCATCTTATATACACAAAACAAATGAATACAAGCTAACGGGAAACAAAACAAATCTTGGAACAAAATGACTACTAAAGATGATAAATAAAAATGTATTGTTTTTTGGAAGCCTGGAAATTAAAATAACGCAAGAGAAAGTCAATGAATAGGAACAATTGAATAGAAAAACATTAACCAAAAAACAATGCAAGTTAATATCATAGCTTCATGAGATGTCTTATTTATGAAAAGCAAACACTTCGTGGCTATTAATTATTCAAGACATCTGTCTCATTTATAAAAGACATCTGTCTCATTTATAAAAGTAAAAGCTAGGTTTCTGTCATATATTCAAAATGCCTGTCTCGTTGAACAAGTAAAAAGTGGGTTGCTGTCATTGATTTAAGACAACTGTCTTATATGAAAAAGTAAAAACTTACAATCATTCATTCAAGACACTTTCTCCTTTACAAAGCAAAAACTGTTGCTGTCATTCATTAAAGACATTATGTCCCTTTTCTTGCAATATTTCTGGCTGACTGTGTTCTAACCTTTTCTTCTATTGCTCATCTCATTTTTGTAATTTTTTTGCAGTTTTATTTCACACACTGATTTCTCATATCCTAGTTTGTTGAGAATGTAGACATGCTTAGGTAGTCTCTCACTTCTTGTTGAATTTCTATCTTATTTCAACACAACATTAATTTCTATTTAAAAAATTTTGAAATAGTTTGTACCTTTTAAAATTCAGTAGTAGTAGTTACTTTTGTAAATTTTATTTTGTATATTTAATATGATTGTTGAAACAAAGGGCAGATTGTAAGACCCGTTGCCATCTTTCATTCAAGGCATATGTCACTCTACCTGCAATATTTCAGTCTACCATGTTGAAAGCAATGGCAAACTACTGAAAAAAGTTCCCAAGAAATCACAACCAACCAACAAATACTGAGTTGATTGTAACATCCTATAAAGGATATGCAACTCACTAACCCTGTTCTACTCTAATCTTCTCAATTCTGATCCCTTATAAAATAAAGTTAGTTTGTGCGAGTCATCAAAGAAATGAAATATCAACACACTACAAGTAGTACCAGTAGTCGCAAAAATTGATTGACTGTCACACTACCTGTAGTACTAATTGTCACAAAAATTTATTGACTGTAAAATTATCTGTTGTACTAGTTAAAAGTTAGTTGCATATCCGTTACAGGACTCCAGCATTTTTTGGACGTTTGTGATCTCTTGGCAAGTTTAAGTTCAGTAGTTTGCCTTTGCTTTCTGAACGATCGGCACTCATACCATTTTCATAAAATACCAACAATGCAAGGCGATCTCCTAGTGCTAATAGTCATAAAAATGGACTGTCACACTGCCTGTAGTACTGGTAGTCACAAAAAATTGATTGACTATCACCCTACCTGTAGTACCAGTAGTCACAAAAATTGATTGACTGTCACACTACCTGTGGTACTGGTAGTAACAACAATTGATTGGCTGTCAAATTACCTGTAGGATTGGTAGTCACAATAACTGATTGACTGTAACATTACCTGTAGTACTGGTAGTCACAACAATTGACTGCCACACTGCCTGTAGTACTGGTAGTCACAAAAAAGTGATTGACTGTCACATTACCTGTAGTACTGGTAGTCACAAACATTGAGTTACTGTCACACTACATACAACAGTACTGGTCTATCATAAGTCTCATCACACATGCAATTTAGGGGTTAAAATACAACAGTGCTGTAATTCATAATACAGTCATATCACTCAAACAGTACTAGCTGTCACACACATGAACTTTCATTTATCATTACTACCTATACTAGAAATAAAACTTTAGTCAGCATACTACTTCCAATAGTACACGTTGTTACAGAAAGGAAACTTTAGCTATCATACTACCTCCAAAATTACAAGTTGTTACAGAAAGGAAGCTTTAGCTATCATACTACCTCCAATAGTACAAGTTGTTACAGAAAGGAAACTTTAGCTATCATACTACCTCCAATAGTACAAGTTGTTACAGAAAGGAAACTTTAGCCAATAGTACAAGTTGTTACAGAAAGGAAACTTTAGCTATCATACTACCTCCAATAGTACAAGTTGTTACAGAAAGGAAACTTTAGCCAATAGTACAAGTTGTTACAGAAAGGAAACTTTAGCTATCATACTACCTCCAATAGTACAAGTTGTTACAGAAAGGAAACTTTAGCTATCATACTACCTCCAATAGTACAAGTTGTTACAGAAAGGAAACTTTAGCTTTCATACTACCTCCAATAGTACAAGTTGTTACAGAAAGGAAACTTTAGCCAATAGTACAAGTTGTTACAGAAAGGAAACTTTAGCCAATAGTACAAGTTGTTACAGAAAGGAAACTTTAGCTATCATACTACCTCCAATAGTATAAGTTGTTACAAAAAGGAAACTTTAGCTATCATACTACCTCCAAAAGTACAAGTTGTTACAGAAAGGAAACTTTAGCTATCATACTACCTCCAATAGTACAAGTTGTTACAGAAAGGAAACTTTAGCTATCATACTACCTCCAATAGTATAAGTTGTTACAAAAAGGAAACTTTAGCTATCATACTACCTCCAATAGTACAAGTTGTTACAGAAAGGATACTTTAGCTATCATACTACCTCCAATAGTATAAGTTGTTACAGAAATGAAACTATTTTCCTTAGAAACCACATTTCTGCTGCCATCAAATTGTCTGTTATTTCCTTAGAAACCATATTTCTGCTGCCATCAAATTGTCTGTTATTGTCCATATTTCCTTAGAAACCATATTTCTGCTGCCATCAGATTGTCTGTTATTGTCCATATTTCACATGCATTCGTCTGTTATTGTCCATATTTCTCATGCATACAACATAACATCTATATAGCAAGTTAGCACTTTTGTTCTCACACCCTTTCTCAAATATATTTGTCTCCCTATATTTCTTTTGCCTTGAGGATTCCAATGGTGGGCATTTCTAGTTATGCTTTTAAGAGATTTTATTTCAATGTATCAATTTGTGATATTTCTATACTATGATTAAGATTGTTTTGTATATTCTCTCTTTGTTGTCCTTTAACTTGTTTTCCATAAATCTTACTAGTTGTTCCAATGTTTATAATTTCTTCCACATTATACTGTTTCTAACCTCTGAAGTCGGAGTGGGTTCGCCTGATGGCGAGGGATACTGTTAATAGGGAAAGCTAACCCACACGCAAAATTCAGTCCAGCACTACTAGAAATAGTGTGTTTGTACTATGCTTGAGCTCAAAGGAAGCAAGCAAGAAAAAAAAACAAACAAACATTGTTTCTAGTCTTAGATAATATCTATTTTTTTCAATGAGATGTTTTTAAAAGAAAAGTTTTCTTTGTGCGATCAGAACTGATAATCAACTTCTTGCTAGAGAAGTCAAATCTGAAGGAAAACTGCTCATGTCGTAGCTTCTTCCATTTCTAAAGCTATCTAGTTAACTTTATTAGTTTACAAAACATATAAAGTTAAATATCGGGGATATCACGTTCATCATCTCAACCATCTCACATAAAACCAGCCGGTAACAAGTTCCAGCAAACCGGCACATTAGACAATAACCATGATTGTCTAGTCACCTGACTGCTATAAATACCTAATATGTCACATGACACATTCACACAAGCTATTGATCCATAGAGCTTACAAATGCATTATATGTTATATGAATTATTAAAGCACTCACATTATACATAAATGACATAAACTCAACTTCCAAGAAGCACAGTGACATCATACCAAAGCTGCAGGGATCAAATGATCAGCTTATATACAAGAGCATTGCGATTTAGTAGTTATGGCAATGGCTTGCCTCTACATAAACTAAGGGGGAGGTGGAGTGGCTTTAGAGGTAAAATGTCTGCCTCAAACTCAAGCAAACTGGCGTGATTTACAGAGTGACTTGATGGTATAGTTGTTATTGACTAAATGCCTTGATGTATGTGGAGAAGTAATTAAATAATACAAATTTTATTAATTATTTTTTTTACAACAGTGCAAAACATAAATTGTGTGTGTGTGTGTTATTTCTCAGAACAGTTCCCCAGCTTAGCAACACACCTGGTCCACTAACTTGTTGATGCCTTCTAGCAAACAGTTTTTGGGTGTGGCCTTGAAACAATTTTGCAATGCCTCCATTACATTGTTGTTATCTGCAGACCTCTGACCTCGCAAATGTTCTTTCAAGGGTCCAAACAAGTGAAAGTTCAATGGCACAAAGTCTGGACTGTATGCTGGATGTTTCAAGACCTCAGACCATGTAGTTTATCCACGGTATTATGAAGGAAGGCGTTGTCGTGCAGCAAGAACACTTTCTGAGAGAAGTCACTAGCATTTCAATCGTACGACAGGCTTAAATTTATTCACTAGCATGTCACTGTATCAAGAATTAGTCACAGTTTGATCCCTTTCCTGGAAGTGCACCGATATAGCACGCTTGGTATCCCAAAAGATGGCCATCATGACTTTCCCAGCGGATTCCTGCGTCTACTTAATCGGAGATAGCAGATGTTTCCAGTGCATCTTTCTACCCACTCCCACACTCTTCTCTGACTCAAAAAACTGTCTCCATACTGAACCATCATTCCTCGTTAGATTTCACACTCTGACCACACAAAAACGAATAACACCTTGTTCTTCTAGAGTGCAAGTTGATAGTGGGGCAGCAATTTTGTACTCGCTATTGCACATGCACAAACTGCTTGATCCTCACAACCCCCACATAGGATATTGATTAAGAGCCAGTTAGTGTACTGAAGTAAGATTCTTCATTGTCCACATTCTTCCAAGCACTTTATAATGAAATTCCTGTTACTTAATGACATACCCTCATATGTATAACAGCTATTCACTAAAAGCCTTGATGGCATAGTAGTTATATCAATTTACAATGAAGTAACCTAGTATATGTGAAGGGCTAACATTTCACACCCTGAGAGCAGTAATACCATCATCTTGAACTAACATATTATATTTGCCCATTATTCTTCGTTTCTTCTACACTCTGTTGCAGAGGAAAAAGTGGCGTGCACTAAGATCTTCTTGTTCTCTCCCATGCCCAGACCAACAGAGCAAAAGACAGAATGTAGCCACAGACATCCCATGTGGCAGTTGACATCATTGGCTAAACGTCCGTCTTCCAGCCTGGTGGTCACAGCTTCATTCTCATCGAGGTGAATTTGAATTAAGAAACAAACTGACCCATCATAAAATGGGCATCAGGAAATGTCTGGGGATGTAAAGATTGCTCTATAAAAACATGGGTACGGAATTGCATGCCTAGTGTGCCGTAAAGCTTGTAAAATGGTCCACATATAGTAACATACATGTGTAGCAACATGCATATGTAGCAACATACATCGTTATGTAGCAACATATACCATATGTAGCAACATACATCATATGTAATAACATACATCATGTGTAGCAACATGCAACAACTGTCCCAACTGGCAATGCACGAACTGACTGATGTGACAAAACAGTCCCGTACTTAATATCAAAGAACTGACATTCCAAGAGTTATCATTTGCATGGCACAAAACTGCTGACAGTACAGTGAATGTTGCTGGTATAACATGTAACAACTAACATTACAGTAAATGTTACTGGTATAACATGTAACAACTGACATAACAAAGGTCATCACAGTAATAACAAACTGACATGAACAACAAGAAGAATTGTCATTTCCACAGCATGATGAAAAACAAGCTAGAATAATTATAACTGACATCATGGCAACCGTTGATGACATGTAAGACTGAAATTACAAGAAATGTTGGCGTAAACAGTAAAAGCATCCATAGCACAACCACCACATAAAACAACAGACATCACATAATACAATAATCACGGAAGAACATCAGAAACTGGAAAGTACATTTCTGCACACAAATTGAGCCTCTCATAAACTGGAAAATACATTTCTGCAAACAAATAAAACCCATCATAAACTGGAAAATACATTTCTGCACACAAATCTGAGCTATCATAAACTGGAAAATATTTCTGCAGACAAATTTAACCTATCGTTAACTGAAAAATAATATTTCTATCACACAAATCCAGCCTATTATAAACTGGAAAATTCAATTCTACACACAGCCTATTATAAACTGGACGGGAGTTTCCATGGCGAAGTGGTCAAGCCGTTTGACTCAGGCTCTGAAGGTTGTTGGTTCGATTCCGGGCCGCATTCTTCGGTTCACGAGTTAAATTTTTCAGAGATTACTGTGGGTCGTCACTAGAGCTACAGAGTTCGTGCTTGGTGCGACACTTTCCATGCTGCAGAAAGAGACCGAGCCATATGGGATAAATCCGGTGCAATGAAGTCGACCCTGTCGACTTTGAAGCGACTTTTTATTATAAACTGGAAAATACAATTCTACACACAGCCTATTATAAACTGGAAAATACAATTCTACACACAGCCTATTATAAACTGGAAAATACAATTATACTCAGCCTATTATAAACTGGAAAATACAATTCTACACATAGCCTATTATAAATGGGAAAATACAATTCTACACACAGCCTAACATAAACTGGAAAATACAATTCTAAAAACAGACTTTTCTTCTTCTTCCTCCATTTCTGATCATCCCTTTAAAGAAGATGCATATGGATGTATGCTTCAAACATGCATGGTGGTATTCAAAGAATCAGTCTATTAATTCAATGTTTGCAGAAATGACCACAAGCTCTGTTTCAGCCATGTCTAAGTACAACAGGTCTCTGGAGGCTAATGGCTTGTGATAAAATCTTGTTACATGACTGAACCACCCGATTCGCTGTACTGTTTAATGTAGCCTAAACACTAGATGGTCGGTGTCCCTGGAGAATAAGTTCATGACTTTCTCCGTACTTTTGTATATCCACGTAGGGGAACAGCTGCACAAGATTTAGTAGCGGATCATGTCGCGTTGGTTACTTATGGGAGTATGTGAGTTGGTTGCGCAGAAAGCAATGGCAACCCCCCCCCCCCCTCCATATCCTATTATAGGACATCGCTGTCAACACCAGCATCTTTCAGCTGTATGTTGATTTCTTGGCAAGATTACGCTCAGTAGTTTGCCATTGCTTTCTGAGTGGTCGGCTCACATATGCCGTAAGTAATGAGCTTGGTGAGAACCGCTACCGAGGAGAAATGGGATTATGGAGAAAGTTGCTAACCCCTAGGCCACGGAGACCGGCAATGGCAAACTACTGAGCATAATCTTGCCAAGACATCAACAACAGCAGTACAATGCTGGTGTTGACAGCGATGTCCTGTAAATAGGATATGTGAAAAAAAAACACTAGATGGGTTGACAGGATGACAGTCAGTGGTTGAGTTTACCCACACACGCTTGCGGAGACACACGATTGCCTGCACATTCTGTCATGGCACATGCTGATAATCTACACTAGTGCTGTCCCTGCTGGCTTCTTGATATCATTATTTGTTATCGTGTCTCTTCTCATCACATTTAGAAATCGTGACAGGCATTTCATTTTTGTTTTAATGTTTTTGTTCTCATTTGTTGTTAGTGAGCAAATGTGACAATCATAGCATACTGTATACTGTAGGAAGACTGCTGGACAATGTTCTGTTTGTGTCAACATTATCACCTGATCTCATCTCATCTTGTTCCTCCTGTACCTTGAAGTCTTGAGGTGAATAATAAACAGCGGTAGAATGTCTGTTTATGCTCTTCATATATTGAGATTCCCATGATCTCTGCTATTCCTTTTGACCATCTTTTACATAGTCAGTTCCTCTTCTGGTTCCATTTGGCCTGCCCATCATTGCTTGCTGTGGTATACTGTCCGTTGGTAGTCTAGTTATGTGGCTAAATATATTTCACTTGCTGTTTTCTAATGAAATCTAGTGCTGCTATAACCCCCCACTTTAGCCCTGATTTCATAATTTCTGATTTTCTCTCGTCTTTATATATTGAGTATTCTTCTCAGGAATCTCATTTCCCCTGTTGCAATTTTTCTTTTCTCTTTTTCTGCCACTGTCCAGGTTTGGCATTGGTAGAATAGAGTTCTACTTTATCTGCACAATGATTTATTTTGCTTTGTTGCATCTATGCCTAATTCCTGCCGTAATGCTCTTCCATCAAGTGATATCATCCTCCCTAAGTATTGAGATGGACTGGAAAACATGTCTACATTGAGACTTATCATAAACTGCAAAACACTGATGATTCCACACACACAAGAAACTTATCACAAACTGGAAAACTCTATTTCTACACACAAACATACTTATCACAAACTGGAAACCACTGACAATTCTACACACAGACCTATCACAAACTGGAAAACACTGACATTTCCACAGACAAACCAATGACAAACAGGAAACCATTGACATTTCTAGAAACAGACCTATCACAAACTGCAAAACATTGATATTTCCACACACTGACAGACCAATGACAAACTGCAAAACACTGACATTTCCACAGACAGACAAACCAATGACAAACAGGAAACCATTGACATTTCTAGAAACAGACCCATCACAAATTAGACAACACTGACAGGGCACAGCTATTACCAGAACACACAAGCCAATGATTAACTTCACTCAGAATTGGGAAACCTAATGGATGCTGTATTAACTATTGGAGTCCACTGTTGGCGGGGAGTAGATCTTCCGTAGTTCTGTAACTAAGGCCGTCAAAAATGGGTTGCCTCCTAGAGATGAGATTTCCTTCAGTAGCCTAATAAACAAGAAGAGAAAAAAAAGATTCTACACCTGTGTTTTTGATCTTAATAATTTACATCTTAGCACTACAGGCCAGCCCTAGGTGCTTTGTCTCGCTAAGCAAATTTTTGAAGGTGTAGATGTTGGTCGTTTCAGTAACACACTATTGTAAACATGTTCATTCATACTCTCCTGGCTGGAGCCACACTTGAATTCAAACTTTAGCATCCTTAAATGTGTTGTTTTATCTGTCATTGAGTCTTCAACTAGCAGCCGTTCATAGACAATCTACAGCCCATCTCCCTAGTCCATTACAAGATGTGTTTGAAATCTGCATGTTCTCAGGGTTCAAGGCCAGAGATTTGACTTCCTTGCACTAGATTTTAACCCCATCTGGCATAGCCTCTCTCAGCAGAATGGCGAGCCACTGGCTGAAAATATCACACAAAGCACAGACACACAGTGGCTTCAGTGATGACCACCATGTGTCTCTGGAAAAACTGCTCGGAATTATGCAGTCCAAAAACAAACCCTGACCCCCAGGACACAAGGCAGACAGCTTGACATCTCTATCACCGAGCTCCCCCAATTTGCATGTCCAGAATGAATGTTATGCTAAACCACATCACTGCACACTGGGCATTCTCATGCGTGCTCACTCCTTCAATGCAGCAGCCATCCCAAAGTATTTCTGCTAAATTCATGAAGAATTGATTATGTTTTCTCCTCTCTTTCCCATTAAGGCGGCATTGGCGTATTTGACCAGGCTTTACTTCGTGCAGTCGGGCTAGAGTTAGTGTTTCATCAGTATCCGCCAAACGAGTCAGTACTGCACTGATTATATCAACCCTGTCCATGCTTCTTCCCGTTTGCAGTGGTGTATTATTTGCCAACTGGTCTGCGCTGTCATTACCCCTTACTCCAGCATGTCTGGGTCTGTACATCCAGGTGAGTGATGTGAGGCGCGGTTTCCAAATGCATATATCCCCTCGGAGTGGAGGGTGCCGGTTGCAATTTTCGCTCAAAATGAATAAAGTTGCTCAACCTTTTGCTCCGTTTTGACACTTCCTAACCATGCCTCATCAATAGATCTACTTATGGCTTCAGTGTCCCATGGCCTCAGTGCCACATGGCTTGTGTCACATGGCCTCAGTGACTCATGGCCTCAGTGACAAGTCTCTGCACATCTGAGCATTGTTTGTACTCCCTGGTCAACCTCTTCATTTCTTGCCAAGAATTTTGCCTTCCCTGACATTCTTCAACTCTCATTGTACACGCTCTTAAGTCACCATTGTTACAAACTCTTTGAGAATAAATTTAGGCTAATTACAAGTAATTCTAATGTTTAACTTGCTGAAACTTCCACCTCGTATCGACACACAGATGACCAGAAGTGACTTGCAGAATCACTGGAATGGGTTTTAAGTCACCTATTTGACTTCATGAGGACCTCTTCTTGTTCTGCCCTGTATCCTCCTTTCAGGCATAGACCCTCAACACATGTATGCAGCTGTCCTCCTATCTGTATCTCCTGCAGATCCCTACACCTGCTCTCCATATGATTACTCTGACTTTAATTCCCTTCTCTGTGTTTTTAGGTCTCCTGATTTTTTATTTGCCTTGTGGGTTCCAGACAAGAGAGTGTCTAGTTACACTGTCCTCAGGTTTTCTCACTGTGTCCTATCTTGTGGGTTCAAGTCAAGAGAGTGTCTAGTTACACTGTCCTCAGGTTTTCTCACTGTGTCCTATCTTGTGGGTTCAAGTCAAGAGAGTGTCTAGTTACACTCTCCTCAGGTTTTCTCACTGTGTCCTATCTTGTGGGTTCAAGTCAAGAGAGTGTCTAGTTACACTGTCCACAGGTTTTCTCAGTGTGTGTCCTATCTTATGGGTTCCAGACAAGAGAGTGTCTAGTTACACTGTCCGCAGGTTTTCTCAGTGTGTCCTATCTTATGGGTTCCAGACAAGACAGTGTCTAGTTACACTGTCCTCAGGTTTTCTCAGTGTGTGTCCTATCCAGCGCCAGCATCTTTTCTTCCCCCCTCTTGATTCACTGGCATTTTAAACACAGAACAAGTCACAAACAATAGGTTGCAAGATTTATTGCCTGGCATGTTTCGCTGCATCTCATCAGGTGCATACTGCAGATGAATTATACTTATTGTGAAATACTTAAAACACATAATCACTGATTTTGTTTGAATGTGGAGCATTTATTATCCCCACGGTGACCGCAAATTTAAAACAGTGTCAGCACAAAATTGATTGGCCACCAAATGAATTTTCCACACATTCATACCTAAAACAGATGATGATCTTAACACTTCACGTACAAATATCGTGTTCCTGCTCCAGGTTTTAAAAATTAAAAGAAAAGAAGTGACCTGTTTGGCCTGCTATTTCCCATAAACCACTGGGGAATTTTCAAAATGTGCAACGGGCACACAGGTCCTCCTAGTTGTTTGCAACTTATCTGTAAAGGCTAGGTGTTTGATCCACCATGTCAAGATCAGGAGAGTATACATTCTTTTCCTTATTTTGTACAAATCCATAGTCCACACTGTGAATGGTTCCAGGCCTGCTTGAGGTAGAGGCGGACATCAAACATCTAAGCCACTCCATCCCTAGAGAAGTCTCTGGTACCCATCTTCTGTGGCTTGGTCCACCCCAGAGCCACCCTGTTTGGAGAATTCCTTCCTTAACCGGGAATGTATGTCTAGATCAATGTTGTTAAGTAAATTAAAATCTTCATGGTGAAAGTGGTTAAGCGGTTTTCACTCTTGTGGTGAAAGTGGTTAAGCCATTTTCCTCATGCTCTGAATGTGGTTAAGCCATTTTCCTCATGCCCTGAATGTGGTTAAGCCATTTTCCTCATGCTCTGAATGTGGTTAAGCCATTTTCCTCATGCTCTGAATGTGGTTAAGCCATTTTCCTCATGCTCTGAATGTTGTGGGTTTGTTTCTAGCCTGCTTCGTTTAGCCCATGAGCCCAATTTTTCTGGAGACCCCAGGGACCATCGATGATGCTAAGGGTTGTGGGCCCCATCATGGAGGATAGGCGATTGAGCTGTTAAGGCTTCTGGAGTGTTTATGCTTGTGGCTGTGGTTTGCTTACGCATTGTCCTCGTGTTGGACTGGTAGTGCATGGTTCCATCGCCCTGCTACTGTGTTGAGTGAGTGGAGTGACACTGTGAGCTGTGAATTTTGTGTGGAGTGCTTTTACATCTGTCTACGGTTGTTTGTAGTGTGAACTGCATGTTCAGAAAAATGACAGCTGCCAGGTTGCCTTATGCAGTAATTTGCGGCTGCTGGTTTTCTAGTGACTGCCACTTCCATCAACGATGAACTGTATTTTTCATGGCGGACTTTTGTGTTGGCATTCTGGCAGCGGCCTTATGTGCAGTATACCTGTGCGGGCAGATGGTGAGACGAGACTCTTGTCTGTCCGCTTTTCACATGGGACAGTGAGGAGCATTTTGTGTGATATTCACTGGCACGAGAACGGAGCATAATGTTTTCACATGGGACAGTGAGGAGCATTTTGTGTGATATTCACTGGCACGAGAACGGAGCATAATGTTTTCACATGGGACAGTGAGGAGCATTTTGTGTGATATTCACTGGCACGAGAACGGAGCATAATGGGGTGACAATGAACATAACAGAACAAGAGGTCTCATCATCATCATGTGTCCTGCCAGCTGGCATAGATGTTCATGTCACTCCATAGACCTTGGTCCTTGGTGTTCTGAATCAAACTCTATTGATGATATTCCTCCATGTCACCGTCTCAGTTCATTGAGTATAATTCTTCTCGGCCTACTTCTGCCTCTTTCCCCACTGATCTTTCCAGCTGTCTCAATCTTCTCCAATGCCTCTCTTCTCATCACATGACCAAGGAAAGCTGTTTGTCTCTTTCTTATTGTTGTATACAATGTTTTAATTTCACCAGGCTCTTTCAGGCAATTGTCGTTAGTTACACAAGAGGTCTAGTTCCTAAAAAATAAATAGAAACAGATCACGACAAAGGGGTGATTCACAAAGGACTAATCAAGAAGATAAAAACAAAACCACAATCTGGCCAGACTAAAACAGAGAAATTCCCTTACTGTTCCTCCAGATCCTGTAAAACTTTGCGGGTGTACTCAAAGCTGCCAATCTTCTCCAGGTAATCCACGCAGTACTTCTTGACATCATTGTCCACCGTCCTCTGTCGAAGGATGCCTGAGATTTCTAGTTAAGGAGATTGTTCGGAACACAGTGTATGTCTGAAAGAGTCTAATGCGAGAAGAATAACATGCAAAAATCATTCCAGTGCACTAGAAGTAGTAGCACATTTGAGTTCAAAGTGAGCGAGCGCATTAAAAAAAAAATATACACAAAAATATCAGCTACACAAATAAAGAATATATCAAACAAATAAAGCAGCCATCAGTCAAACAAATACAGAAGTTTTCAATAACACTGTAACTAACGAAGCATGTTGTCATTAAACAAAAATTCTCCCATACTTCACTCAGACATGAAACGTGTGATTAAGTATGTGAAGCATAAACTGACAAAAGGATACTCAACACCTGAGTGTCATCTGTGTTGGCCCGGACGGCATGTATGATTGGAAATGAGAACTTGCCCTCGGTCAAATCCTCACAGTAGCTCTTGTTGGCTTCATACTGGACAGCAGAGGATAGCAAATGTTACACTACAATAACCAGATGGGGCAGGATAGGAGAAAACATGTTACATTATCTACTAGATGGGGAAAGGATAGGATAGCAAATGTTACATTGCAATAAACAGATGGGGCAGGATAGGAGAAAACATGTTATAATACAATAACCAGATGGGGCAGGATAGGAGAAAACATGTTATAATACAATAACCAGATGGTGCAGGATAGGAGAAAACATGTTACATTATCTACTAGATGGGGAAAGGATAGGATAGCAAATGTTACATTGCAATAAACAGATGGGGCAGGATAGGAGAAAACATGTTACATTATCTACTAGATGGGGGAAGGATAGGATAGCAAATGTTACACTACAATAACCAGATGGGGCAGGATAGGAGAAAACATGTTATATTACAATAACCAGATGGGGCAGGATAGACGAAAACATGTTACATTATCTACTAGATGGGGAAAGGATAGGATAGCAAATGTTACATTGCAATAAACAGATGGGGCAGGATAGGAGAAAACATGTTATATTACAATAACCAGATGGGGCAGGATAGAAGAAAACATGTTACATTCCTCCGAAGTCGGAGAGTGTCTGCCTGTACGGCGAGGAACCACCAGTCTGCACACCAATAAGCCAGACATGGGACAACGGATACTCGCGCAAAACTCAGGTCCTGTATGACATCACACTGATGTTGGACAACAGGATGCCTTCATCCGACATACAGGACTTCGCGTTGGAGCTCAAGCCAACGAACACAAGCAAGCAAGCAAGCAACATGTTACATTATCAAATAGATGGGGGAAGGATAGGATAGCAAATGTTACATTACAATAACCAGATGGGACAGGATAGGAGAAAACATGTTACATTACAATAACCAGATGGGGCAGGATAGGAGAAAACATGTTACATTATCTAATAGATGGGGGAAGGATAGGATAGCAAATGTTACATTACAATAACCAGATGGGGCAGGATAGGATAAAACATGTTACATTATCTAATAGATGGGGGAAGGATAGGATAGCAAATGTTACATTACAATAACCAGATGGGGCAGGATAGGAGAAAACATGTTACATTACAATAACCAGATGGGGCAGGATAGGAGAAAACATGTTACATTACAATAACCAGATGGGGCAGGATAGGGGAAAACGTGTTACATTATCTACTAGACGGGGGAAGGATAGGATAGAAAATGTTACATTACAATAACCACATGGGGCAGGATAGGGGAAAACGTGTTACATTATCTACTAGACGGGGGAAGGATAGGATAGAAAATGTTACAATCAATCAATCAATCATGTTACATTACAATAACCAGATGGGCCAGGATAGGAGAAAAGATGTTACATAATAGTCACGGGCGTTTTGCCTATTTAAGCGATCGGACAGAAACGGACGTTTCACCCGTTAAAGGGCTAGTGTGTAAGTAAATTAAAGTAACCATATATAAATGTAGATGATAGTATATGTCAGCAATTACACACATATAGAGCTAGTGTGAGCAATTACACACATTTATAGCTAGTGTGTAAGTAAATTAAAGTACACATATTCATGCCATGAGGCATATTTGGTATATGATGGTAATCCCATATTTAGAGACCAATCACTATTTGATCAACGATGTTGTGAGTATCACGTTGGTTGCCTTTATTTCCCAGACAATTCTACAGTACCCATTCTCATCATTCTGCATCAACCTGGGTATCCAGTGATGAAAAATTCCTGCATTTATGGGGGGTTCAAACCCAAGACTACCAGACCAACTTGCTAGCCACTGCAGTAATGTGAATCCAGAGCTAGTGTATGCCTGTAGCTTACTGACAGAAACCCGAGCATATACTTCATTATTGCAAGGGGGGGTATCAAAGGGGCATCCCAAGAGAATTCACACCCCACAATTCTGAATACACCCTAGTTGTTTACAACAGGATTCTGAAAGTGCATAAGCCGAGCATACTTCTGCACCGCCTTCCTAGCAACGAAGGATTTGTGTTTTAATGTTATTAAACGTTCTAATTTCATGTTTTTCTTTAGATCTGTTTGCTTTGCTCCTGAGGAAGATTAATAATCAAAACATCAATCATTGTGTCATAGAATATTTATTTTTATTTTATTATGCAAATTTTGAAAAAAGAATTTCCCCCTAATGATTTATGTTTACCATATTGGAGTTCGTTGTGTCTGTGTTTAGTATATCTCACTTTTTCCCAGGAGTTACACATACCTAAATGTTTTTATTCCCTATTGTTATGTCCTATCTGATATATATATATATATATACCTTTACCATATTGTTATGTCCTATCTGATATATATATATATACCTTTACCATATTGTTATGTCCTATCTGATATATATATATATATATATATATATATATATATATATATATATATATATATATATATATATATACCTTTACCATATTGTTATGTCCTATCTGATATATATATATATATACCTTTACCATATTGTTATGTCCTATCTGATATATATATATATATATATATACCTTTACCATATTGTTATGTCCTATCTGATATATATATATATATATATATATATATATATATATATATATATATATATATATATATATATATATATATATACCTTTACCACATAGATCTGTTATGTTTGTCTTGGAAGCAATTAATGTGAATGGCTTGTCTCTTTAGAACACAGAATAATGTAAATGGCTTACCTCTCTAGAACAGAGAATAATGTAAATGGCTTACCTCTCTAGAACAGAGAATAATGTAAATGGCTTACCTCTCTAGAACACAGATTAATGTAAATGGCTTACCTCTCTAGAACACAGAATAATGTAAATGGCTTACCTCTCTAGAACAGAATAATGTAAATGGCTTACCTCCCTAGAACACAGATTAATGTAAATGGCTTACCTCTCTAGAACAGAGAATAATGTAAATGGCTTACCTCTCTAGAACACAGATTAATGTAAATGGCTTACCTCTCTAGAACACAGATTAATGTGAATGGCCTACCTCTCTAGAACAGAGAATAATGTGAATGGCTTACCTCTCTAGAACACAGATTAATGTAAATGGCTTACCCCTTTAGAACACAGAATAATGTGAATGGCTTACCTCTTTAGAACACAGAATAATGTAAATGGCTTACCCCTTCAGAACACAGATTAATGTAAATGGCTTACCTCTTTAGAACACAGATTTGCATAGTCATCCCTGATCTGAAAGTACAGGCCTAGAATGTCCAACAAGGGTTTGAAGTTGCTGCAGACGAACAGATGGACATGGACTTGTCATGAAACCACACAAAGAAATATGACTGCACATAGAATTTAATCCAGATTCTCAACAGCCTTGTAATCATTCTGCTGTTGGTTGCTCTTTGATTTGTTCTTTTCTGTTGCCGCTATCTCTACTTCCTCTCATTCTTCTTCTGCTGCTGTTTCTCCTCCTCCTCATTCACCCTCTTCTGCTTCTCCTCTTCATTATTCAGCTTCTTCTCTGCATCCATATTTTTCTGCGTATCTTTCTCCCCATTCATCTTTTTCTCCTTCTCCTCTTCATTCATCTTTTTCTGCTTCTCCTCCTCATTCATCTTTTTCTGCTCCTCCTCATTCATCTTCGTCTCCACCTACTCCTCCTCAATTATCCTCTTCTGCTTCTTCTCCTCGTCCACCTTTTTTCTGCTTCTCCTCCTCCTCATTCAACTTCTTCTGCTGTGCCAGCTTCTCCTCCTCACCACTCTTTTTTTGCCTTTCCACCTCATTCATTCTCTTCTGCTTCTCCTGCTATTTATTCTTCTGCTGCTGCTTCCCCTCCATCTTCCGCTTCTTTTTCTCCTGCTGTTGTCCCTTCTCCTCATTCTTCTTCTTCTGTTGTTCCTTCTCCTCATTCTTCTTTTTCAGTTGTTCCTTCTCCTCATTCTTCTTCTTCTGTTGTTCCTTCTCCTCATCTTTCTTCTACCCATGTCTTCTCCTCCAGATACCTGTTATCAGTTGGGGTATCTTCATTGCACTCCGGACATGTCCATAGGTGTTCAGATCCTCCCCCCAGCATATGCATCAGCGTCCGGGGGCTAATAGTGCCAGTTCTGTGTTGGTTGACGAGGCGCCTTGTTTTCCCGATGTACCTCTCGCATCTGGCTGTGCCGATTCTTACTCCCAAGTCTTTCATCCTGGACAGCGATGTGGATTCACTGACGTCAAAGTCCTCTGTTCTCGCCATATCTTTAAGGACGTTAATAACATCAGCACGATCCATGGGCTGGCCATCTACAGGGGGTGCAGAGCCAGCCAGTTTATTAGCTCGTTCATTTCCCTCGTCTCCCGCATGTCCCGGGACGAAGATGAAGGTGACTTTACCTCCAGATACCTAACCTGTAACACTCATTAGCAACCATGATTCTCCAAAATTCTGTCTGTTGATAATCTACCAAGAACGATGCTGATTATATTCTTATTTGCGGTTTAAGCACTTCAAAACATGTCTCTATTTTACTTTGGTTCCCTCGCCAAATAAGGCTTATTTCTCTATTCTACTCTTCTATCATCTTATAAAAATGCAATTTGCTTTTTCCTCACAGCTGTGTGATATATTAACACCTATTCATAGAAATAAATCATGAAATTGGCGGAGCTGCAGTTAAGCTGCAATAGTTCAATAACTAAATTGATGAAAACAAGTGGGATTGATAAATCAATAAAAAGACAAGCAGAATTGGTAAGAGAAATTACCAATTCCATGAATCAACGAAAATGAGAATTGAAATTGGTAATTTCTAATTACCAATTCTAATTCTCATTTACGTTAATTTACTCATGTATAAATAACTCAGTATTTGTTTTTCTCCTGTGTTCTTGGCATACTCCCCACTTCTCCATTGCTTCCAGCTTCTGAATTTTCTTTGTTGTCCACACACAATGATTCAACAACTGAATTTGTATGCTGCGTAAAGATGACATGTCAGCTGCAGTTACATAATGGTTGGTGGCCTGGTTGGCCGAGGTGTGTATGAAGAAACTAAATCCATGGAGGAAAGACGACCAACCCAAGTCAATCCAGGTCACTCCGCAATGTGCTGTGCTGGATCATGACCTCATTACATTCTAATATGCCTCTCCACAGATGTGAAGTTGCAGTCCCACTCTTTCACACCCTCTGGTTTCTGAGAGCGGAGAGGGGAAAATCTCTGCAGGCCCCATAAAGATGGTACTTTGGCACTGGGAGACAAGTCTCTATACCAATTTGACTCCGATTGGTGCCAGCCCTGTCAGGGGCCCAGATGACCTCACTGCCAATACACTAGACAACAGTTTACACTCAGTCTTCTTGAGGCTGTGTCCAAATATAATAATGAGCTTAGTTTTAGTTTAGTTTAGTCGACGGATCAACATCACGGCACACAGGGGTAACCCAGAAGTGCTCCGTTATACTCCTAACCCAAGCCTGAGTCCTGAGAATCTCAGCTCAGTGCACGAACTCTGTAGCACCGGCGAGGATCCTGAAATACTTTGGGTAGATTTTTAACTGCTAAGTGAAGTGGTGGTGAAGTGGTCAATATAAAAATGAACTACACACATATGTCACAGTATATGTCAAAGCGTAAGGGTTAATGGCAAGTATGACGGTAAACAGACAAGATGGTAAGGAGTTAATGTGACTCTAGGTACGGATAGTACAAGTGGAACAGGTGACCTACAAATGTGACAACAGGACATGGAGAAACATGTCTTCACAGTCAGTTACTAGAAGACCTAGAAGTGTGACAACCAGAACATGGAGAAACATGAATGACAAATACAGAGGACACCTCATTTGGTAAGAGACAATGTAATAAATGAGAGGTATAAAATCAAACTATAACATACAGGACAGTCACCCAGTCCTCAGGCTGAAGCCTGAGGAATGAAGGCTGCCTGACTAGAGCTGTCTCCGTGAACTGTGCAGGTTAGGAAAAATACATCACCTTATCGAGAATTCTTTAAAAAAAAATAACGAATCAAAATACTGTCTCAGGCTCACCTTTTGTTGCTACTGAAGAGCTGCATGAGTTGCACAGCTAGGCCAAACAGTCCTCCAGTTTCTGGTGACAATTACACAAGGAAATATATATGAGTGTACAAAAATGTTGACGTGCTTAGTTAGTTAGTTAGTTGACAGATCATCCTCACTGCACATCGAACCCTTCAGTCCACAAGCGCTTGGATCCCCTCCTCAGCAAATTCCGCAGCGTGTAGCGGCTAACGACACCAGTTTTAGGTTGGTTTATCAATATTCTTTGGCTTCTTGCGTAGTGTTCTTGTTTGGCCACACCTCTTTTAATTTGCTGTTCTCGCAGTCTGACAACGATTGTAGGTTCACAGTCATCACTTGGTTATTGCAAAAGTCTTACTTCTCATAGAGCATTCAGAATGTCAGCCTGGTCCATGGCGCGTCCGTCCTCCACAGTAGCGTTACCTGCGAGCTTGTCAGCCGGCTCATTTCCTTGTACTCCCGCATGCCCTGGCACGAAGATAAAACTAATCTTTGTCAGCCGAGACCGATCCAGAGACAGCAACCACTCTCTTCGGATCCACCCCAACTCTATCCTCTTGAGCATGCTCATTGAGTCGCTAAGGAAACAAGCCCTAGTGAATGTCTGTGTCTCGAGCCATGATATTGCTTTACTTACTGCCATGACTTCCATAGTCAGGCTACTTGTGGTCTCAGCAAAAGCACTAGAGTCCTCCTTCACAATTCTCCCTCCGGCCTGAGCCGTAAAGGCCCATGAGCTTCTCACTTGTCGCACGACCGACCCATCATGTTTACATGCTACGTAAGTAAGTAAAGAAAATATATGATCATACAAAAATGTTAGCATGCTACGCAAGTAAGTAAAGGACCATTTCACCTGCATTAAGGAGCATCAGGTATATGGTGCTAAGAGTACTTCGTAGCTCAGCCGTGGAACAATCTTCCCCAAGAAATCAAAGACAATCCCAATCCCTATACATATAATTGCAAACTATTTGAATACTATCTCAGTATAGAATACCTTTCCCCTTAATAATAATAATATTAATAATAACAACAACAATAATAAAACCCTAGTATAACAGTCTCCTATGGGTAGTACAGGATGTCTCCCATAGCTAATAACATTTGCAACATCAATCATGTTATTTCAGTCAGCCATGCAGGGAGGATATTTGCAGATTTCCCTTGCCTTTATAATGCATATATTTTGTTGTTGTTGTTGTGCTTGCTTTGAACTCAAGCGTAGTCCATAACACTACTTTTTGTAGCACTGAACTGAATTTTGCAAGAGGAATAGCTTTCCCTATTACCAGTGTCCCTCGCCATCTGGTGAACCCACTCGGACTTTAGACGTACTTGTAATTTATGCCCCCAAATCAAGGATGATAAGTCAAAGTTTTTTAGTCTAACTGTCCGGTCTAGGGGTTGAACCCCTTACCTCGGCATCAGCACACCGGATGTTTAAGAACACAGTTCTTATCCATTGGGCCGACCCTACTAACGACTGTGCTACTGTCAGCATAGCTCTTCAGGTCAAACTTCAAGGCAGAGATACAACAGAGGGGAGAGTAGGAATTAAGACCAGATTCAATTAGCAACAGGGTAAAAGAAAATGTATAAATCAAATGTAGTCTATTTACTTCTGATAACCATCAGTTTGTACTCGTCTTCAGTCGGACAGACAACGGCATCCCTCCAGTAGATGTCCATCCCTTGTCCACGATGCAGTTCTAACAAATGTTCTGTACAGAATAAAATACACATTCTTCATTGAATGAATACTGCAGTTCTGTGTACAATTCACATTCTTCATTGAGTGAATACAGCAGTTCTTTCTACAATTCTCATTCTTCATTGAGTGAATACAAATATTGTGTGTACAATTCACATTCTTCACTGAGTGAATACAAATATTGTGTGTACAATTCACATTCTTCACTGAGTGAGTTAGTTAGTTAGTTATCAGTTGGGGTATCTTCGTTGCACTCCGGACATGTCCATAGGTGCTCAGATCCTCCCCCCAGCATATGCATCAGCGTCCGGTGGCTAATAGTGCCAGTTCTGTGTTGGTTGACGAGGCGCTTTGTTTTCCCGATGTACCTCTCGCGTCTGGCTGTGCCGATTCTTACTCCCAGGTCTTTCATCCTGGAAAGCGATGTGGAATCACTGGCGTCAAAATCCTCTGTTCTCGCCATATCTTTAAGGGCGTTAATAACATCGGCACGATCCATGGGCTGGCCATCTACAGGGGGTGCAGAGCCAGCCAATTTATCAGCTCGTTCATTTCCCTCGACTCCCGCATGTCCCGGGACGAAGATGAAGGTGACTTTGCGGACAACAGACTTCCGCAGCGACTCAGTCCACTGTCTACGTACAGATCCAGCTTCGACCTTCTGAATCATGCTCATTGAATCACTTAGTACACACACGTTGGTATAATGCTGTGATTCCAGCCATATGAAAGCCTGTGTAACTGCCATCACCTCCATCGTCATGCTGCTCGTGGTCATGGAGTGGGCACCACTGGATTCTTGAACGGTTCGGCCCGCTGAGCGGACTGTAAATGCCCACGCACTTCTCTGCTGCTTTACAACAGATCCATCTGTATAGATGAGTACTTCGGGACTATCTGAGTGATCATAGATGAGCGCGTTAACCTCTGCATTGACAGCGGCAGGGTTCTGCTCTCTGCACCGTCTGTCGAGTGTGATAATGCAGGAGAAGGTACACTTAAAAGCTGGAGGCACCGGCACCCATTCCTTGCCGGGGTTGATACTGGTAAGACTGCAGACCTGTCCGACGACATCTTCCGCCCGGCCCATCCATGATTTGCCCCTCTTTAGCCTGTCACCCTTTTCTCTGAATACAGCGTCATGCAGAGGGTGCTGCTCATCTGCACTTATTTTTAAGTATGCACGAGCTCTCCAGATCTTGATCCTGTGTTCCATTGTCGGGAAGTCAAGGAGGTATCTCATTGCTACACAGCTGGTGTCTCTCGTGCAGCCCAAAATGATGCGCATGGCTTCGTTTTGTACCTTTTCAAGTCTTCCAATCTGTGTAGGGCTGACAGTGAGGATGGCCAGGGCATACTCGATGCGTGAAAGCACAAATCCTTGGAACAGAAGTAATAGCAGTCTTTGCTCGATATTGGCACTCGCCATGACTCTCATTGCTGCCAAACCTTTTCGAGCCTTCGTTATGACATAATCGACATGATCTCTGAAGGACAGGCTACGATCAAGCCTCACGCCAAGATATGTCATTGACTGGGTTCTACTCAGAATGCTCCCATCCATTCTTACTGCCGGCAGGTCTGTTTTCACAATATGGTTGTTTAGTGAGAACCATGTAGCCGTTGCCTTTGCAGGGTTGACAAGGGCATCGGCATCAGCACACCATGAGGAAATTCGATCTAGTTCGCCCTGCATATAGTTGGCAACCGCCTGTCTATCTCGACCCTGTCGATACACGAGGATGTCGTCAACGAATGATAGAGTCCTACCCCTCCCATCCAACTGTTGTTCAGTGATCGGCACCGTGTACACGTTGAATAGTACTGGTGACAGTGGTGAACCCTGCGGCAATCCTGGACATATCGTTATCGGCTCAGAAGACCAACTCCCGCATCTTAGCACCACCTTCCTTTGGAGTAGAACTGCAGCTATCCATCGTACAAGGTGAGGGTGCACTTTCAGTCTGAGGAGGGTTTGCATCAAGTGCTCGAAGGATACTCTGTTATATGCGTCCTCTAAGTCTATGGCGGCCGCACATGTCTCTTCTCTGACCTGAAATCCTTCGTAAACATCTTGAGCAAAGACCGCCACATTCAGCCATGACTCTTTGTTGCGTCTGAGTTTGCGTCTGAGTCTGCGTCTTTGTTCACTGAGTGAATACAAATATTGTGTGTACAATTCACATTCTTCACTGAGTGAATACAAATATTGTGTGTACAATTCACATTCTTCACTGAGTGAATACAAATATTGTGTGTACAATTCACATTCTTCACTGAGTGAATACAAATATTGTGTGTACAATTCACATTCTTCACTGAGTGAATACAAACATTGTGTGTACAATTCACATTCTTCACTGAGTGAATACAAATATTGTGTGTACAATTCACATTCTTCACTGAGTGAATACAAATATTGTGTGCACAATTCACATTCTTCACTGAGTGAATACAAATATTGTGTGTACAATTCACATTCTTCACTGAGTGAATACAAATATTGTGTGTACAATTCACATTCTTCACTGAGTGAATACAAATGTTCTGAGCACAATTCACATTCTTCACTGGGTGAATCAAATGTTCTGTATAGAACACAATTAACATTCTTCACTGAGTGAATAAAAATATTCTGTGCACAATTCACATTCTTCAAGGAGTGAATACAAATGTTCTGAATAGAACACAATTCACATTCTTAAATGAGGGAATACAAATATTCATTACAGAACACAATTCACAATCTTCACTGAGTGAATACAAATGTTCTGTGCACAATTCACATTCTTCAAGGAGTGAAAACAAATGTTCTGTATATAACACAATTAACATTCTTCAAGGAGTGAATGGACACATCTAGTCCTGACAAATATGGATACCACATGACATATCAGACAGATATCACATAACACATTTAGTCTGACAGTTATAGCATGACACATCTAGTCTGACAGATATCACATGTCACATCTAGTCTGACAGATATAACATGTCACATGTAGTCTTTGACAGTTATAGCATGTCACATCTAGTCTGACAGTTATAACATGTCACATCTAGTCTGACAGTTATAACATGTCACATCTAGTCTGACAGATACCACATGTCACATCTAGTATGACAGATATCCCATGTCACATCTAGTCTGACAGATACCACATGTCACATCTAGTCTGACAGATACCACATGTCACATCTAGTCTGACAGATATCCCATGTCACATCTAGTCTCATCTAGTCTGACAGATATCCCATGTCACATCTAGTCTGACAGATACCACATGTCACATCTAGTCTGACAGATATAACATGTCACATGTAGTCTTTGACAGTTATAACATGTCACATCTAGTCTGACAGTTATAACATGTCACATCTAGTCTGACAGATACCACATGTCACATCTAGTCTGACAGATATAACATGTCACATGTAGTCTTTGACAGTTATAACATGTCACATCTAGTCTGACAGTTATAACATGTCACATCTAGTCTGACAGTTATCCCATGTCACATCTAGTCTGACAGTTATAACATGTCACATCTAGTCTTTGACAGTTATAACATACCACATCTAGTCTTTGACAGTTATAACATTTCACATCTAGTCTTTGACAGTTATAACATATCACATCTAGTCTGACAGTTATAACATATCACATCTAGTCTGACAGATATAACATGTCACATCTAGTCTGACAGATACCACATGTCACATCTAATCTGACAGTTATAACATGTCACATCTAGTCTTTGACAGTTATAACATATCACATCTAGTCTGACAGATATAACATATCACATCTAGTCTGACAGATACCACATGTCACATCTAGTCTGACAGATACCACATGTCACATCTAGTCTGACATATATCCCATGTCACATCTAGTCTGACAGTTATAACATGTAACATCTAGTCTGACAGATATCCCATGTCACATCTAGTCTGACAGTTATAACATGTCACATCTAGTCTGACAGTTATAACATGTCACATCTAGTCTTTGACAGTTATAACATATCACATCTAGTCTGACAGATACCACATGTCACATCTAGTCTGACAGATACCACGTCACATCTAGTATGACAGATATCCCATGTCACATCTAGTCTGACAGATATCCCATGTCACATCTAGTCTGACAGTTATAACATGTCACATCTTGTCTGACAGATATCCCATGTCACATCTAGTCTGACAGTTATAACATGTCACATCTAGTCTGAAAGATACCACTTGTCACATCTAGTCTGACAGATACCACATGTCACATCTAGTCTGACAAATACCACATGGCACATTTTGTCAGACAGATACATGATTCTAGTCATGTCTAGTCTAACATTTAGCCACACAGATACCACATGACACATTTAGCCACACAGATACCACATGACACATTTAGTCACACAGATACCACATGATACATTTAGCCACACAGATACCACCTGACACATTTAGTCACACAGATACCACATAACACATTTAGTCAGACAGATATGACATGGCACATTTAGTCAGATAGATATCACATGACATGACACATTTAGTCACACAAATACCTCATGACACATTTAGTCACACAGATACCACATGACACATTTAGTGAGACAGATATCACATGACACATTTAGTCAGATATGACATGACACATTTAGTCAGATAGATATGACATGACACATTTAGTCAGATAGATATCACATGACATGACACATTTAGTCAGACAGATATCACATGACATGACACATTTAGTCAGATAGATATCACATGACATGACACATTTAGTCACACAAATACCCCATGACACATTTAGTCACACAGATACCACATGACACATTTAGTCAGATATGACATGACACATTTAGTCAGATAGATATGACATGACACATTTAGTCAGATAGATATCACATGACATGACACATTTAGTCACACAAATACCTCATGACACATTTAGTCACACATATACCACATGACACATTTAGTCAGATAAATATCACATGACACATTTAGTCAGATAGATATGACATGACGCATTTAGTCAGATAGATATCACATGACATGACACATTTAGTCAGACAGATATCACATGACAAGACACATTTAGTCAGACAGATATCACATGACATGACACATTTAGTCAGATATCACATGACATGACACATTTAGTCAGACAGATATCACATGACACATTTAGTCAGATATATATCACATGACATGACACATTTAGTCAGATAGATATCACATGACATGACACATTTAGTCAGACAGATATCACATGACATGACACATTTAGTCAGACAGATATCACATGACACATTTAGTCAGATAGATATCACATGACATGACACATTTAGTCAGATAGATATCACATGACACATTTAGTCAGATATGACATGACACATTTAGTCAGATAGATATGACATGACCCATTTAGTCAGATAGATATCACATGACATGACACATTTAGTCAGACAGATATCACATGACATGACACATTTAGTCAGACAGATATCACATGACATGACACATTTAGTCAGATAGATATCACATGACATGACACATTTAGTCAGATAGATATCACATGACATGACACATTTAGTCAGATAGATATCACATGACATAACACATTTAGTCAGATAGATATCACATGACATAACACATTTAGTCAGACAGATATCACATGACACATTTAGTCAGATAGATATCACATGACATGACACATTTAGTCAGATAGATATCACAACATCTATTATTCAGGCAGCCGAGGCCTGCTTTGAACACTTTAATTTTTTCAAAGTAAACACATGACATATTTAGTCAGATAGATATCACATGACACATTTAGTCAGATAGATATCACATGACACATTTAGTCAGATAGATATCACATGACACATTTAGTCAGATAGATATCACATGACATGACACATTTAGTCAGATAGATATCACATGACATGACACATTTAGTCAGATAGATATCACATGACATGACACATTTAGTCAGAGAGATATCACAAGACACTTCAAGTCTCACAGATACAACATGACCAGGTAAAAGACACAAACACACAATGACAATACCAGTAAAGACACGGGTTGTCTCGCCAAGCTTGCCCAGGGTAAACAATTTCTCCAGCCCCAGGAAGTAAACATAGTTGGCTGTGTTTATGGTTTGTGGAACACCAAAAATGGAATGGGTAACTGCAAGAGAACAAACAAACAAATATGTTAACTCCCTTTGTTTGACGTCTGCTTTTCTGTCTTTACAGAAGCCTTCAGTCAGACAGTGTCATGGTTACACAAAGTTGTTATAACAGGTGTTTTTCTGATAAGTTTTA
Source organism: Cepaea hortensis (assembly GCA_963921405.1). Lineage (NCBI taxonomy): Eukaryota > Metazoa > Mollusca > Gastropoda > Stylommatophora > Helicidae > Cepaea > Cepaea hortensis. The sequence goes on from OY992876.1 coordinate 11,049,559, forward strand.
AAGGTATCTATTATTTAACCTTTCTCTTTGCATCTGCAATTGTTTCTTGACTGTACTGCACTGTTTTCTGCCACTCCTGCAGATGCCATAGATTGACCTTATGGGGGGATTTTGTTGTTCTGCCGCTTCTCCTCCTTTATCTACTGCTGCTGTTTATCTACTGTTGCTGTTGCTTTATCTACAACTGTTGCTTCTTCTGCTGCTGCTTCTACTGCTACTGCTGCTGTTTTTTCTACTGCTGTTACTTCTTCTACTGCTGCTTCTATTTCTATGGCTGTTGCTTCTTCTACTGCTGTTGCTTCTTCTACTGCTGTTGCTTCATCTGCTGATGCTTGCTGCTTCTTCTACTGCTGCTGCATCTACTTCTACTGCTTCTTCATCTATTGCTTCTTCTACTTCTATTGTTTCTTCTACTGCTGTTGCTTCTTCTGCTACTGTTGTTGCTTCTACTTCTACTTCTATTGCTTCTTCTACTGCTGCTGCTTCTAATGTTGCTTCTTCTACTGCTGCTGCTTCTACTGTTGCTTCTTCTACTGTTGCTGCTTCTAATGTTGCTTCTTCTACTGCTGCTGCTTCTTCATCTGTTTCTTCTTCTACTTCTATTGCTTCTACTAATGCTGCTGCTTCTAATGTTGCTTCTTCTACTGCTGCTGCTTCTAATGTTGCTTCTTCTGCTACTGTTGTTGCTTCTACATCTACTGTTGCTGCTTCTACTTCTACTGCTGCTACTTCTACTGCTACTGTTGTTGCTTCTTCATGACATGTCCCATCATCATGCAGTTGGTCCTCTGCTGATCTCACCATCATGGGCTGACAAGTCTCTGGGTCTCCTACCAGTTCTCCTGCCTCGTGCAAGTGTCTGCAATTCCCTGTGTCCATCATTATCTGGTTGATCCCCACCTCTTCTGTCAGCAACCACGCCCTCTATCACAGTTCTTTCCAAGGAAAAGTATTTCAGTTTCCAAGCCATGATATTTGTGTTTACTATTGCATGTTACCTTATTTATGTCTGTTCACAGCAGAGCTGCGATATTTATACCATGTCACTCATACATCTGATTTATTCCCAGCATCTGATGACTGTGTGTACCTTTGAGCATAAGTAAATGATGTCTCATCAGATCTATAATGGGTCTTCTTGAGCTGTATCCGACAATGCTGTACAATGTTCTACAGCTTGAGATTCTTGTCCATACGTACACATTGCTGTTGAGTCTATATTGAGTTCTGTGTACATATCAGTGTTGCATATGTAATGTCTTGCTATGAATCTAAAAACAGTAACTTGTCAGGTTATGTCTAATAAACAAGTCATGTTGAGAACAACCAAGTGACAGTGTTCGTTATCATGTTAACTTTTCATACTCTGTAACTAAATGGCTACTGGTTAACAAAGACAACATTATGGCACTCGACACAAGTCCAGAAGTACTCCATCTTGTTCAGCAGATACATTTGCTAACTACCCCTACTGCAGTCTGGTTAGATACACATCTAACATGTCCACGCAACTCACATGTAGCACTAGTTCCATTGTGTAATTTATCGTCCTTTAGTCTGCCCATGGCTGTCCCATCGCAAGCTGTATCATTACATAGAAGCCTTTCCCAGAGTGCCTGCACTACTGAAGAATTGTCCGTGTGACCATTGTCAAACAACGCTGACTCAAAGACCTGGTTACTACGCTCAAAGGGATCTTTATCTGCCCTTCCATCTCCTGTTAGAAGCAAACAAGAGGGACCGTGTCAGGGCAATGGAAAGCATGTTTTACTAGATATGCCACCACCAGTGAACAAGGTGCTGCCCCAGTAAATCTCACAATAAGAGACGCTACATATGACAAGAATATGTACAGCACATGTGATTCTTGCACACGTACAAAATTCAGATGGTGCTACCAGGTTCATACACTCTTCTGACATCTGTCATTAAACTGTCATTACTGCCTATGTTGCTGATTCTGTTCAATCACCGACTGATTAATTGAGTGAAAAATCAATGCCTTTATCACAACATTTCAGGCAAAGGCATAGATGCTCCACTTCTGATGGCAAGATATAGATCACAAATGTTGCACTAACAAACTGCTTGTGATCATATTGACTTTGCCCTCCCATATGTCCCCCCCCCCCCCTCCCCCCACCCTTCCGACATCCAAACTTAGCTCCTAATTCAAGCATCCTTGAATATGCTGTTTCATCTGTTATTATGTCTTTCACCAGTACTCATTCACAGATGGTCTTCATTATGATAACAGATGGTCTTTATTATGCTCACAGATGGTCTTCATTATGTTCACAAATAGTCTTCAGTATGCTCACGGATAGTCTTCATTATGCTCACATAAATCTTTCTTATGTTCACAAACAGTCTTCAGTATGTCTACCTTGTCCATGAAGTGTTTCAACAGTTGGCAGTTTTGAAGCCAACCTTCTTCTTTGTTCAACTTCAGACGTTACTACAAGGTGGCTTCAAATGAAAACCTTAAAAGTGTGATAGAAATTACAATAACCATGCCATTGTCTTGTAACCTGCCAATATCAATATTGTAGTTAATTATGTCAAGAGTGTTAAGTATGTGACATCACAGTGCAGATGAACACGGTGATGTCATAAGGACTGTTTAAAGATGGCCGCCCCACTTTTGAGATGCACCAAAGAGGAGCAGTTTTCTGTTATCCATTTTTTATCAGTGAAGGGGTGAAACCTATAGAAATTCATTGGTGAATGAAGGTCCAGTATGGTGATGCATGCCTGTCAGACCAGCAAGTGTATGAGTGAAGTAGGAAGTTTCAAAATAGCATGACTTCTGTGACAGACTTTTCACGACCGGGTCAGGAACACCGAGTAGTGACCCCAAAGTTGACTGCAGCCGTTGAAGGCCTCGTACAGGAAAACTGCTGATTGACTATGAGTGACGTTGCCGCACATCTTGACATCAGCACACATCATCATCCATGATGTGCTACAGTACCGCAAAGTGCCTGCCACAGCAACTGAATCCAGAATTGGATAGAACGATGCGTTGAGCTTGTCAAAAACTTTTGCAGTGCTTTGAAACAGAAGGAATGGCGCCATTCCTCCTCATCGAAGCCAAAGACGTTTCACATGCAGCCATCTGCAGGGAACGTTAGGCTGACTCTCTTAAGGGATGAACGAGGCATTATTTTACATCGCTAAATGCCAAGAGGGAAAACTGTCACCAGTGATATGTATACAGGTCTTATCGGGAATCATCTTCAACTCGCAATTAAATCCAAATTACGTGGACTTCTGAGTAAAGGTGTTCTTTTGCAACATGACAATGCTGGATTCCATACTGCTTGTGCAACGGTTGAAACCATCAAAGACCTTCACCTTCAGTGTGTACCACATCCCCTGTACTTGCCAGACCTGTTTGGACAACTCAAAGAGTCATTTGGAGAAAAGACTTTTCGGTCCGATGAAGAGATACAGTTGGTGGTGCATGAGTGAGCACTTTTCATATGAAGCCCCCCACCTTATGAATGAATGGAAAGCGCTACTAGCCCTGCCATTTTGGACACATTAAAATAATCATCAGTCATGCATCATAAATGGAAATATCCGAACAGAATAACAACAGATAAGAGATCAATAAGAAAATCTGCTAACCTGGAATGCCTCGCCGCAACTTGGAGTTGTCTTCTATGTCATCCACGCTAAATTAAAAAGGAAAGAAAACAGTTATATGGTCAACAAGAGGGCTCATTCTATGGCAGCACATCAGTGTAAATTGAACAGCAAACCTCCTACATGATCAAAACTACTGTCAGCTGACTTTAGATACATATGTAATTTAATATATGGATTCTCTGTGGGTCAACATGGATGAATAGATACGAACTCTTGATCTTAAACTTCCGGTGTGCTGTTGCCAAGGTAGGTTTCACCCCTACATTGATCAATTGGACTAAAATGTTGACACTTTGTCCTTGACGTGGGGATCTAAATTACAAGTAGCTCAGAAACTAGAGTGGGTTTACTTGATGGTGAGGGACATTGTAATAGGGAAAGCTAATCTACATGCAAAATACAGTCAAGTGCACTAGAAGTAGTAGGACGTGTATGGACTATGCTTGAGCTCAAAGCGGGTGACCACAAGAAAGATTGATTCACTATGACCATATCATTTATTTGGCATAAAATGTGTCCAGACAATTACATTAACATTTCATTTATTTGGTCTAAAATGCAGGAAAAAACCCACACATATATGAAAATATTGTAACTGTCAAAGACTCAGCGGTGGGGGAGGGATAGTAAAGACGAGATTAGTTACAAGGAGTCAGTCAGGTCTTAGTCAGATATGACTGAGCTACCGTATAACAGTAGACGGTACTACCTGGTTTCTGTTAGCGCCGAACGTTGGGCGGCGCTTACCAAACCCGACACCCCACATTGTGCCAACAGCTTCGGGCGGAAGAGCGCAATTGGGAGGGTACAAGCCTTACCCTGGTGCGAGGAAATGCAAGCTAAAGACAAAATTGTCATGGCAGGGCAGACCAGGCCCTAAGCCTTGGTTGGCGACTGGTCTAGGATCGAAGCTCCGACAGGCGGACAGTTAGAGCATTGCTTTGCTGATCCGGCAGCTTCTGCAGCTTGTCTTGTTCCAGATGTAGGGGTGTTACCTTTCCTCTGGAGTGAACTAGGCAGGCCGAGAGAGGGATCATGCTGCATGGGCAACACATGATCTCTATATTTTAGCCCAGGCTTTGTGCTATGGAGAGGCAATAACTCCATCCCTGGTCTTAACTGGTCTCGGAATCAAAGCGAGAGGCAACTGTTACGGGTTATAAGTCCTTGTCAGTTGGCGTAGACATGGGGCGCCACGCGTTGCCTCTGACGGTGGGAGACACCTATAGGTGTCACTGATCAGCTACCGCCCGCCTCAAGCTGGGCAGCCCCCAGCCAATTGGGTGCTGATCCGCCACAGCCTGCCTGCTTCAATGGGTGCTTGGGGCTAGGACAAAATCTGAATCGCAGGCTGTAAAACCAATGCACCAGGTACAAACAAAAATAAAAATAGAAACCTCAAGCTACGGCTTGCAACCTGGAACGTGAGAACCATGTGTCCAGGATTTTCCACTGACTTGACCAATATTGACGATGTGAGAAAAACGGCTGTGATTGATGCCGAACTCAATCGTCTTAACATTGATATTGCTGGCCTGCAGGAGACTCGCCTCGCTGAGGAAGGGTCACTCAGGGAAAACAACTATACCTTTTTCTGGAAGGGTAGAGGGCAGGCAGAAAAAAGGCAACACGGTGTGGGCTTTGCAGTGAAGAATTCGCTACTGGGAATGATTGAAATTCCAGCAGGAGGAAATGAAAGACTATTATCCCTGCGCTTGGCAACCTCTTGTGGGTTTGCCACCATTATTACTGCATATGCACCGACACTCGATTCCTCTGATGATGTGAAGGATTTGTTCTATGAGGAGTTAGACTCCGTGATCAAGGCAGTTCCAAAATCTGACTACATTTATATGCTCGGTGATTTCAATGCTCGTGTGGGCAAGGACTCGAGTTCATGGCCAGTGTCCCTTGGAAAATACAACATCGGTCGCATGAATGAAAATGGGCAAAGGCTGCTGGAGCATTGCACCAGTAATGACCTATGTATTACAAACTCTTTTTTTAAAACAAAAGAGATGCATAAGGTCACATGGAAACATCCAAGATCTGGCCATTGGCACCAGCTGGACTTCATCATCACACGGAGACAACATCTGAACCATATATCATTGACTCGTAGTTACCACAGTGCTGACTGTGATACAGATCATTCTTTGGTTGTTGCAAGAGTTAGACTGAGACCAAAGAGAATCTACACAGCTAAACACAAATCTAGCCCCAGGATTAATATTATTAACACTCATGATCCTGAAAAGTGCTTTCAGTTTCAACAGCAACTTGAAGACGCTTTCACTGATACACCAGAAAATTGTACAGTAAATGAAAAGTGGGGTCAAATTAAGGAAACTCTTTATAAAACTGCCGTAGGGGTTTACGGCACTGTGGATCATAAGAGGCAGGACTGGTTTGCGGCCAACAGCGAGACTCTGCAGCCCTTGATTGATAAGAAGAAGAAAGCTCTCTTAAGAAACAAGGAAAGACCAACGCGTAACACTCTGAGTGAGCTAAGGCAAGCTAGGAAGGATTTGCAAAAGGCTGCCAGGCAGTGTGCAAATGATTATTGGATCAAGTTATGTGAGTCCATTCAAATCGCAAGTGATAAGGGAGACATAAGAAGCATGTATGAAGGAATAAAGAAAGCCTGTGGTCCAGTGATCAAAAGAAGTGCACCGATGAAAACCTTGACTGGAGAAGTCATCACTGATAAGAAACAGCAGATGGACAGATGGGTAGAGCACTATTTGGAGCTTTACTCAAGTGAGACCAAACTAGCGGATGATGCCCTTAACGCCATAGAGGCTCTACCAACTCTTGACCACCTGGACACACTTCCCACCATAACAGAAGTTAAGTGTGCTATAAATGAACTTGCATCTGGCAAGGCTCCAGGTAAGGATGGGATTCCAATAGAGGTTATCAGGAGTGGGCAAGACACACTCACTCTACAGATCCACCAGCTAATAGAGCTATGCTGGCGTGAAGGACAAGTCCCACAGGATTTCAAAGATTCAAACATCATAACGCTGTACAAGAACAAGGGTGATCGGAGCGACTGTAACAACTATAGGGGTATCTCACTTCTGTGTATTGTTGGAAAAGTATTTGCCAGAATTGTTCTGCGCAGACTTCAAGTCCTAGGAGATCAAGTCTACCCCGAATCACAGTGTGGCTTTCGACAGAACCGGTCTACCACTGATATGATATTCTCATTGCGACAAATGCAAGAAAAATGCCGTGAACAGAATCAACCACTGTTTATTGCCTTCATCGACCTCACAAAGGCATTTGATTTGGTCAGTCGTGAGGGTCTGTTCAAGGCACTAAAGAAGATTGGCTGCCCACCAACTCTTCTGTCCATTGTGGAATCGTTCCACACAGGCATGAAGGGTATAATCAAGTTTGATGGTGCAACTTCTGAAGAATTTGAAATCAAGAGTGGAGTTAAGCAAGGTTGTGTACTAGCTCCCACCCTCTTTGGAATATACTTTTCACTTCTACTGAAATATGCATTTCGTGATCAGGATGGTGGTATATACATTCACTCACGCTCAGATGGCGGCCTCTACAATGCTCAGAGATTGAAGGCTAAGACCAAAATTAGGAGGGTACTGATCAGAGAGTTGCTTTTTGCAGATGATGCTGCAGTTACGACCCACTCTGAGGAAGAATTGCAATGTCTACTATCTGCATTCTCCAATGCTTGTTCTGAATTTGGTTTAACAATTAGCAAAAAGAAGACACAGATTATGTCACAAGGTGCACATGGGGTACCATCAATCTTTATTGACGACGCCGAACTAGAGATAGTAGACCATTTTACATATCTAGGATCAGTGGTAAATAGCAAATTATCCCTAGATCAGGAAATCAACATCCGGATTGGTAAGGCAGCAACAACAATGAACAGGTTAAGAAAAAGAGTCTGGGAGAACAGGAAGCTTACTGCCAAAACAAAAGTCCTTGTCTATCAAGCCTGTGTCCTTAGTACTCTTCTCTATGGCAGTGAAACCTGGACAACTTACTCACACCAAGAGAACAATTTAAACAGCTTTCATATGCGGTGTCTGCGAAGAATTCTTGGTATTAAGTGGCAAGACAAAATCACAAATACTGAAGTATTGGAAAGATCAGGTTGTGTGACAGTTTATTCCATGCAGAGTCTTCGTAGACTTAGATGGATAGGACATCTTAGGAGGATGGATGATGGTAGAATACCAAAGGATATCTTTTTTGGTGAATTACAGATGGGTAAGAGATCTCAGGGTCGGCCTCTACTACGATACAAAGATGTGTGTAAGCGGGACATGATTGATACAGGCATTGATAATGCACATTGGGAGCAAGTCGCCGCTGAACGTGTTGCATGGAGGGCAAATATCAGAAATGGAATAAAGTCAAAGGAGAAAATAATTGCAGAAAAGTCACACACCAAGCGTTTGAGACGTAAGATGGTGCATGATGGTGGAAATGACCACGTGTTCACATGCACCCACTGTGAACGGACATTTACAGCGCAAATTGGCCTTATCAGTCACACTCGCTACCGCCATAGTTAAAAGTTATTATGCCTTTTTAGAGCACAAACTATCGTCTGTCAAGACGGCAAGGTGCCAATGATGAGTTACAAGGACATGAAAAAAATACAGACAAGATAAAATGAGTTAAACAGACAAGAAAAAACACACACAAGATGACATGAGTTATACAGACAAGAAAAAAAGCATACACAAGATGACATCAGTTATACAGACAAGAAAAAACATACAGAAAATTAGATGAGTTAAATGGACAAGAAAAAACATACACAAGAAGACGTAAGTTAAATAAACAGATGAGACAAAACATAAACAAACAGTGATGAGACAAGCTGGGACAGTGTAAACAAACCAAAGCTACTGCCACAGACAGCTACTTATAGCAAGGAGTTCATGAATAGTAATTATAGCAGTTCCTGGCCAACTGAATAAGGAATCAACAGTCAAGGGATAGGAGACGTCAAAAAGTGAAAATGGAACACTGACCGAACTCACTGTTTATTCAGATCACCTTGGAAACAGGCATCTTGTGGACTCTTGTCAAGTGGCTCATTAATACTTTAAAAAAATTTAGCATTCGGTTGCTCTGAACTCAAGCATAGTTCACACATGTGCTACTACTTCTAGTGCACTGGAATGATTTTACCTTGTGGATTAGCTTTCCCTATTACCAGTTTGCCATCAGGAAAACTCACTCTGATTTCTGAGGTACTTGTAATTTACGCTTTCCAGCTTGGCACATGATTGATTGATTGATTGTAATTTACACTAAATTTAATTTGAAAAATTACTGCTGTGGCGAAGGGCTTACGAACGCAATTCGTAATCCCACACCGCTGTGGTGGAAAGACAGCTAGGGCGATCTGGAAGCAGACCACCCTTCGTTGGTTTTCATTCAATGGTATGAGTGCCTTTGCTTTTTGCAAATGTCTTAGAAGAATTCTAAACCTCCACTGGACAGATTTCAAAACCAATGCGCAAATAAGACAAGAGACTAAGCAAGATATTGTATGCAATTTTATAAGAAAACGCCGTTGGAACTACATCGGCCATATACTCAGAATGGACAAGACAAGACTCCCCTACCAAGCTCTCATATGGTCACCAGTAGAGAAGAAAACGGGGAAGACCAAGAGAGACCCTGCGTAGAACCATCATCAGAGAAGGCTCATTCAACAGCCAAGTGAACATCCAAGATCTACAACAGATAGCAGCGAACCGAAGGACATGGAGAGCCATGACTTCTGCCCTATGCGTCGACTTAGGCGTAAGTGGAAAGACTAACTAACTATGAGTGCCTGTCTTTCAGAAAGCAATAGCAAACTACTGAACATAAACTGGCCAAGAGATCACAAACAACCCAAAAATGCTGGGGTTGACAGTGACGCCCTGTAAAGCATATGTGACTACTTTTTTGTAAAGGGTATGTGACTAATTTTTTTGTAAAGGGTATGTGATGAATATTTTTGTAAATGGCATGTTTCTTGCAGGATGTTGCAATCACATCCAGACCCTATTGGCTGTGATTCACTAATCAATTCAGTAGTTTGCCATTGATTTCTGAATAAGGAAGACAACATTTAAGTCAACTCACCGGCAGAAAAGTCAGAAAGAAAGTGTCAACTTATTCGGCATAACATGAGCAAAAACTACTCGTAATGAATAAACATAACATGAGCAAAAACTACTCATAATGAATAAACATATTGTAATTTATCTGGTAAAAATGCAAAAAGAAATTGAATACCCTGTAATTTATTCATATAAAAAAAAAAAACACACAAGATAAGACTTCACTGTAGCAGGTGTGAAGGTCAGCGTAGTCAAATGGATAAGAGGCATGGTTCTTAAAATTCCAGTGTGTTTATACCGAGGTAGTGGGTTCAACCCCTACACCAGTCAGTTGGACTAAAATGTTGACTTCTCGTCCTTGACTTGGGGATATAAATTACAAGTACCTCAGAAGTCAGAACAGGTTTGCCTGATGGCCAGGGACATTGGTAATAGGGAAAGCTAGCCCACGTGCAAAAATCACTTCAGTGCACTAGCAGTAGTAGCATGTTTATGGACTACGCTTGAGTTCTAAGCGAGCAAAAGAAAAACAAATTGTACCAGGTTTCCCCGGGAAGGTTAACCTGGTCAACAAATGCCTGCAGAAGTCGGATGTGTCGGCCTAACGGCGCAAGAACGCAGCTCTGCTGTAAACAGGCACAACGCAGTCACGTCCGGAAAAAAAATCCGGATGAACGAAGAAGAAGAAGTACCAGGTTTTATCACATATATCTTGGTTTCTCTTCACAGAGCAGCTAACCTGTCAAAAACATCACACAGCACAAGAACTTTGTAGCCCCGATGATGAAATCCAAGAGTTTCAGGGGAAAAACTGCACTCAACAATCATATGACAGAGTCCAAAAATGACCTCATAACCTTCTCAGAACAACGTTGATGGCATAACTGTGCCACGGAGGACGTACATTTATTTGGTGTAAAATGTATGAATAAATAGAAATTCTGTAATTTCTTTATTTTACATCAATCAGTCCCAGCATCGTTTGACTGATTTCTTCAGTAGTGGGCCATTGATTTCTGAATTACCAGTACTTATACTATTGTATGAAAGCCAACACAAGGCAGTCTACTGCCAAATCACATGCAGCTGTGTTTCAAATGCGGTATGTGGAATTACGAATTACGTCCGAAACCCCTTCACCACAGAGAGTACAAAATATCTCACGAAAATGTGAAATGTCTGTCTGTAATCACTGTTCCATCCTGGTTCACAATCCTGTCTTGCTTGCTGCAAACTTTTGTATTGGTTGCATATGGTGTCACCTCTGCCACTTGTTCCTGATTCCTCTAAATGTCATTGTTTGGGGTTTGCTGCTTCGTTACATGACTGAACCATTTCACTCAGTGTTTCTTGATAGTGTTCATCGTTGACATTCTAACCACTCACTTTTTGATGTCATTGTTTCATATCTTGTCTCTCTGTCACATTAGAGGAGTATCATCTCTGTTGTTACAAGTCTGCTTGAATTACGTGCTACCATAATTTCTTATCCTTGTTACATCACTAAGCATTTCATCTCTGTTGTTACAATCATGCTACTATCATGTACTAACATCTTTTCTTATCCTTGTTACATCACTAGGCATTTCATCCCTGTTGTTACAAGTTAAAAGAATATCACGGAGATGTGGTTTTATAGAAGAATGCTGAAAATTCATTAGACAGCCAAAATGAGCAACTTGGACATTTCGAGGAAGGCTAAACTGCAAAGACAACTTATCACAAACATCAGAAAGAGGCAGTCTTCATTTTGTGGCCACATTATGAGAATATGGAACATGTATCAACCAGAAAAAGTTTAAGCAAAAGAGATGAATTGATCCGTTCCATCAGAGATCACAATTTGTAAGAGCCACACCAGTTGGCAAGGTATTTGATTATGATGATGTTGCAATCCTGCTTCTGTCACTTGCAGTTATAATTTCTGTCCCTGTCTCATCTCATCACATCATAGACATTTCATCTCTGTTGTTACAATCCTACTTCTATCTCTTGCCGTCACTATCCAGCTGAGACATTGATGTTGCTAACAATAAGTGTATAATATAGTACCATCTGGTATATGCATCTACTGGTGCATGTTTATTCTATATTGGCAACATCTGGCCACTGATCTGGTTTGCATGACATGCATCTCAATATGTGCAAATATATTATTTTACTTTTATTTTTATTTCTACAAAACCCGTTGGAGGAAAGCGTTGACCAAACTTGGTTGAACATCAAGAATACAATTCAAACTACCGCAGAAGAATGTCATGATGTTTTAACCACACATAGAAAGAACAGATGGTTCAATCAAAAATGTGAAGAAGCAGTCATTAGGAAAAAGAATGCCAGACAGCTGTGGTTAAATGACATCAACAACATCCAAAATGAAGAGCAATATAGAAATGAATGTAAAGAGGCTACACAAATAGTTCGGCAGCAGAAGCGAGAATATATGAGCAATATAATCAAAGATATGGAAACTAATCACCAGAAAAATGAATCCAGAAAGTTTTTTAAAGAACTGAAGTCAATGAAACGAGGGCTCCAACACAACACATACGGTTTAAAAGACAAAAATGGGAATATGATAAATACCAATGAGGAAATGTGTAACACATGGAAAGAATACTTTGTTGAATTACTAAATTGTGAAGCTCCAAGTAACACTTTCCAACAGGAAGCGGTTCTAACGTGTGAACCACAAATTGAAGAACCTGCTTTTGAAGAAATCCTATATGCAATAACACAACTTAAAAACAATAAGGCAACTGGGGCTGATGGAATTGCTGCTGAATTTATAAAGGCAGGCGGCCATGCATTACACCTAAAGCTATACAAACTAATAATAAAAATCTGGAGGACAGAAGAATTAACCCATGACTGGAAAGAGTCATTATTGATACCTATCTTTAAGAAAGGAGACAAGTTCCAATGTGAAAATTATAGAGGAATATCACTCCCGTCCATAAGCTATAAGATACTATCCGTGGTATTATTAAATAGACTAAAACCATATTCAGAAGACATATTAGGTGACTACCAGGAGGGTTTCAGACAAAACAGATCAACAATAGATCAGATATTTATCTTATGACAAATAGCCGAGAAAAGTTGGGAATATAAAAGAGATCTCCATAACATTTTTGTGGATTTTAGAAAGGCTTCTGATAGTGTCCGTAGGAATAGTCTATGGAATGCTATGCAGGAATTTGGAATACCAAGGAAGTTAATCAACATGACCAGACTATGCATGGAAGATACTTATAATATAGTAACATATAAAAGCAGGAAATCAGATTCTTTCCAAATAACACCTGGCTTGAAACAAGGTGATGCACTATCACCGCTCCTTTTCAATCTGGCTCTAGAGGAAGTTATAAGGAAGGTAAAGGAGGAATGTGCTATTGGAGGAACATCCAAACTGCTTGGTTATGCAGATGATATAGATATTATAGGGGAAAATGAACAAAAGACATTGGAAATATTGACTCACTTAAAGGAAAAAGCTCAACAAATGGGGCTGGTTATCAACCAAGATAAGACATTAATATATGGTAATTTCAAGAGAAGGAACGACTAAAACCTCTGGCCACATAGAAATAGATAATATGACCATTAAAAGAACGGAAACATACAAATACCTGGGTACAATCTTCAACTGCTCCAACATAATAAGGGAAGAAATACAAGCTAGAATCAACTCTGGAAATAATATATACTATGCACTACAACATCTGCTAAAATCAAAGGCGCTATCTCGTAACACCAAAATCACAATATACAAAACACTGATCAGACCAGTTGTGCTGTATGGCTCTGAAACCTGGAGTACAACGAAAGGAGACGAAGCCTTGTTACAAACCTTTGAGAACAAAATTTTAAGACGCATCTTTGGGCCAATTAGGGATAAACAAAGTGGAGAGTGGAAAAGAAGAAGCATCAAAGACATTTATGATCTGTTTAAGTCCCTGCTAATCACTGGTATCATGAAGGCTAATAGACTGCAATGGCTGGGGCATATAGAAAGAATGGAAGATAATAGGGAAACAAAACTCGCTTACACTCAGAAATAAATGACTGTAGACCCCGATGTAGACTAAAAAGATGGCGGAGAGATAATATACATTCAGACCTACAAGTACTTGGAATCAGCGACTGGCAAGAGACGGTCCACCAGAGAGATGAATGGAGATGGCATGTATCTGCAGCAAAGAACCTCAATGGCTCGGAATGCTGAAGAAGAAGAAGAAGAAGAAGAAAAAGAAGAAGAAGAAGAAGAAGAAGAAGAAGAAGAGGAGGGGATCCGAGCACTTATGGAACGGTCCAATACGCAATGAGGATACTATGATGACTAAGTAAGTGTCAGCAGACAGAATTGTTAGAGTTAGAAGAAAGCCCACAATATTTCTCTAACTGTACTGGTAAAAAAAAATTAAGAAATACAAGCGGTAACATACATTAAACTTGCATTATGCAGCATCTGTATGACCTCGGAGATGATTTTCATCTTGTCTTCTGGAATCTGCAGCCAATAATTGAATGCCTGTAATAAAATAAAAGACTCACAACAATAAGGTGGGTTGCATGTCCTTGATGTCGCAATCAACCCCAGCATTTGTTGGCTGTGTGTGATTTACTGGGTAGGTTAACATTCAGTAGTTTGCCTTTGCTTTCTGAACTGACGCCATCTTAAAAATCAACATAACGCAGTCTGCTGCCAAATCACTTGCAGATGATTTTGAACGAGGTAAGGGGATTGTGCCGGTTCTGTGGCAAAGGGGTTATGGACGTAGTTCATAATCCTGCATACCGCGTTTGAAACACAGCTGCATTGGTTTTTTTATGAAATGTTATGGGTGACGGTCGTTCAGAAAGCAATGGCAAACTATTGAACATAAACTTGCCCAGGAAATCACGAACAGCCAAAAAATGCTGGGGTTGACTGCTACGTCCGTAAAGGATATGTAACTAACCTTTTTTTTAAAGAGGGATTGCAAATAAAATTCCCCACTCCTTTGCCACAGATGCCGGCTCATGACAATAATATATTCTGAATTCAAGTTTTGTAGTTTTGTAGAGAAAAAGAATACCATTCATTTAAAACGTTAGACAACAATTCCAACGGTTTCTAATGCGACAGCATGGAGTGATGAGAGGATCTGGCTGATGCTTGACGCTTAGAGGAAAGGCGAGACGCACATATAATCAGATTGCTACTGGTACTATTGGGTTGGAACTCTTCGCTGGCTTCTGAGGATGGGGACGGAGCGCTTATGAGAATGCCCCCAATGCTGTGATGTCGGTTCCTAAATCAATCAATCAATCAATCAATCCAATGGTTTCCAGAAATTTAGACTGGAGTGGTTCTGGTATGTAATTTTTCACCAAATAAGCCATATTATGCAAGTAGACATTGAGTTAACGATCTTCTTCTTATTTGTTCCTCTTTGAGGGGAGTGTGTCTATCTAGTTAAACACCTCAAGAGCATGCTTTTGTGTAAGGTTGACTTTTTCTAGACAGATTCCATACAAGGCTCTATCTACCCGTGGGTAGGTTTTCTTTCCTAACAATTTTACCATAACAGAGGCCTGCGCTTTGTGATTTCCATCTACCATAGGATTTTTAATGTGCTTAACTTGCCCACAACACCTCCTATATAATCACCCTTATCCGAGAAGGCTAGGTATCTAATACCACTACCCGAGAGATCAGGGGGTGGGTATATTATTATTTGTTGAAGTGATTACACCTTAAACTTGAGCAGAATAGTCAATATATGATACTTGATCCACCTGGCTACTTCGGGATTTGAAACTTAAATATCGAGCACAACCCACTACTGGCAACACTGATCGTATTCTGGTATGAACCTAAGGCCTATCCACGTCAATATGGAAGCACTATACTCGAGTTTCGCCCTCGTTTGAGCTCGTCAGTAGTGCATATCCCTGACCGGTTCCGGAAACAAGCCCCGGATCACTGGCGTGTGAAGCGGGTGTGTAACCACGCGGCACACGTTGGACACACAGCCAAATTATCATAACAGAATATTACGTCACCCATCTATGCCTCATACCTATGCTCAAGATTGCCCAATCGCCGCGACCGACGTCCGTCAGTCGATGTGGACCCGAAACGATCAGGACTTCTCACTGGCAAGGAACACCAGGCCTCCTAAATCCAATGAGCAATAATCAAATTGATCCACCTGGCTACTTCGATATTTAAGTTTCAAATCCCGAAGTAGCCAGGTGGATCAATTTGATTATTGCTCATTGGATTTAGGAGGCCTAGTGTTCCTTGCCAGTGAGAAGTCCTGATCGTTTCGGGTCCACATCGACTGACGGACGTCGGTCGCGGCGATTGGGCAATCTTGAGCATAGCCTACGATGGGTGACGTAATATTCTGTTATGATAATTTGGCTGTGTGTCCAACGTGTGCCGCGTGGTTACACACCCGCTTCACACGCCAGTGATCCGGGGCTTGTTTCCGGAACCGGTCAGGGATATGCACTACTGACGAGCTCAAACGAGGGCGAAACTCGAGTATAGTGCTTCCATATTGACGTGGATAGGCCTTAGGTTCATACCAGAATACGATCAGCGTTGCCAGTAGTGGGTTGTGCTCAATATTTAATATATGATACCAAAAGAAAGAAGTGGTGTCGATGATACAAAGCTAGAAACTAGACGAGATAGCTCTAAATATATATATTTTTTAAATAAAGGATACTCTTCCATGCCATGATGCCTAATGGGTATAAGGCTTGTTTTGATATTATAGACTTGAACAGCAGCAGACAGCACAAGATTCTGATATTTCAGATTACAAATCTTGGACGCAGACAACACAACGTACCTAACACAGACATCACAGACTTGGACACTACTACCTAACATACACATTACAGACTTGAACACAGACAGCACACAGCACTAAGTACCTAACATACAAATTACATACTTGAACTCAAGTACCTAACATTCACATTACAGACTTGAACTCTAGTAACTAACATTCACATTACAGACTTGAACACAAGTACCTAATATACACATTACAGACTTGAACACAGAGAGCACACAGCACTAAGTACCTAACACAGACATTACAGACCTGAACACAAGTACCTAACATACACATTACAGACCTGAACACAAGTACCTAACATACACATTACAGACCTGAACACAAGTACCTAACATACACATTACAGACTTGAACACAAGTACCTAACATACACATTACAGACTTGAACACAAGTACCTAACATACACATTACAGACTTGAACACAAGTACCTAACATACACATTACAGACTTGAACACAAGTACCTAACATACACATTACAGACTTGAACACAAGTACCTAACATACACATTACAGACTTGAACACAAGTACCTAACATTCACATTACAGACTTGAACATAAGTACCTAACATTCACATTACAGACTTGAACAAAACTGCAGCAGATGTTCAGTCGTCACAGAGATGATGCAAAGGTGCAGAGATCTGTTTCAATTTATGGTAATAATATACCTTTAATTTGTAAATTTGTTATTAGTTGTTTGTGTGTGTGTGTGTGTGTAATCCCAACAGTAATATCAAATGTAACACAAACTCTTTCTGTTTGCTTTTGCCGATTTTATGCAAACAGTAAGAATTTGCATTAAATATGAAATTACCGTGGGGCTAACAAATGCGTCACATCTGAATAATACTTGTGACTGTGTTTTAAGTGTTTCAGCTTAAGTATTATTCATTTATTCACTTCATTTGGTATATAACTCTGCAGTATACGCCTGATGAGATGCAGCGAAATATGTCAGGCAATAAATCATGCAGCATATTGTTTGAGGTTTCTGTTTAACTGATAAAGTGCCATGGCATGATTCATCGTCTTAAGTGACTTTCTATATCTTCCATGGGGTAATCCATTGTCAAAATGTTATCATGTTATAATACATTTCTGCTACTATGTTAACAACTTGTGACTCATAACTGTGACTTCCCATTTTTTATCAATTTTTGTTTGGTCCAAACCTACCTTTTATTTGGCTCCGAATCAGTTAAAGGTAATAATGCCGTCACATGTCTACTGTGCTCATGCCCTTACTTTGGGCACCAATTCATTTAACTTAGTTTATTCCACAACAACTCAGTTATGCTTCGATCTATGACAACCTACATGAACAAGACAATTTGAGTGTTTTCAAAGAAAAATACATCCTCTTCTTCCATATTCACATGAACAGGATACTAATTGTGTTGTGTTCATTTATACGCAACCTGTTCTTCTTCTTTTGTTCACTTGAAATTTGTCTATATCTGCAAATGGCGTCTCTTGTATAAATTTCACTGTCTTTTTTTAGTTCACTTAGTGGTTCATAGTTTATCTTCCACTGTTGTGGAGGCCAGATGGTTTGCCTAGATATGTTATATTTTGGGCAGTCTTGGAATATGTGATCTCCTGTGATCTCCTATATGCGACGCCAATCCACATGCCCGCATAGCTGATTCACCAATCTTGAATTTTATATACAAATGGTTGTGTGATCTACTATGTCCTGTTCTGAGTTAGCAAACCTGCAATATTCGTCCCACTCAGCTGACACACACATCTGACTTTCAACACTGCCAGGATTTGTGTCCCTCTTTCAATGCCTACTCCCTTGATCAGAATGCAATGATGCAGCTAGTTTCCAGGACCACCATTTGAGGGTGGAATATTGTCTTAATTCGCTTACCCTAATTCCAGTTCCAGTTGTAGAAAAATAACAAAACTTTCCACTCGTTCAACTAGCCTCTGTGGCGTTAGTTATATTTGTGGTGGTTCATGGTGCGGTTTGAGTTTGTCTCATTTTCTGTGCCAGTGTTAGCTGGCTTTTCCATCTTGAAGTGTTTATGCCTGTGGAGTGTACCCTGATGCAAGCTGTCCAGCCATGAGTTTCTGACTGCAACCATCGTGTATCACTGACCACATGACCCACCAAATGTTGAAGGGTCTGTACAAACATGGCACTAGCACCATATGTCCTGTCTGCCTATGGTCAGTAAAAGGGGTCATTTATTTACTGTAATATAACAATATACAACAACAGTATAGGGAGTGCTAGCATCAAGGAGGAATGGTTACACAGCTATCTGATTCCCTTGCCGAAGCCTGACAAAGACCACAAAAAAATTCAGGGATATCCAATTATAACCATGCAGAATACAATAGGCAAGCTGCTGGAGAAGGTAATTGCCAGGAAAATATCAAGCCAACTAGAGAGGCAAGGTGTTTTCCCACCTACCCTGGGTGGGTACCGTCCAAAAAGAGAAACCTGGACCAATGCAGCAGTCTTTGCCCACGATATCTATGAAGGTTTCCACTCAGGCACTGAAACCGTTGCTGCAGCGATTGATCTTGAGGACGCATACAACAGAGTACCACTGGATTTTTTAATGTTTCAGCTTCTTGAACTAAACGTAAGTCCATTCCTCCTTAGTTGGATCGCTGCAGCCCTCTTCCAACGGAAAGTAGTTTTTAGATGTGGCAGTTGGACTTCGGAACCAACAACAATATATCCTGGCCTACCACAGGGATCACCATTATCTCCGGTACTGTTCAACGCCTACACAGTGAGAATCACCAGTGAGCAGATCACTGGGCCTGGCAGGACATTGTCATATGCCGATGATGTTTTAGTGTATCGTCAGGGTAAGGATAGAGAGGAGGTTGCTGTGGAACTACAAACCGAACTCAATCGCATAAGTACTTGGTGTGATGAAGCTGGGGCAATGGTCAACCCAACAAAGGCAACAGTGACTTGGTTCTCGTTGAATAATCATATTGTCAACAATCCAACACCAACTGTAATGCTGTGTTCAGAGACGGTGGAAAGAACGCAGGCAATGAATTACCTGGGGATACGGTTTGATCGAAGCCTTGCTTATAATGTGCACATAGACCAGGTGATAACAAAGGCCAAGCGGGGTTTGGCAGCGATGCGGGTGATGGCGGCAGCAAACTGTGAGCAGCGCCATCTATGTCTTCTGTACGAGGGGCTGGTCATGTCTGTTTTGGAGTATGCAATGGCAATCCTGACTGTCAGCCATAAGCAGATAGAAAGGATGGAAAGGATACAGAATGAAGCTATGCGCATTATTCTTGGATGTACAAGAGATACAGCATGCAGGGCGATGCGCTACCTTCTTGATTTTCCAACCATTGAAGAGAGAATGCAAGTTTGCAGGGCACGCGCCTACCTCAGAATTAACGCAAACACACAGCATCCACTGCATAGTGAAATTAGGAAGGTGAAGGGCAGCAGGTTAAAAAGAGGACGGTCGTGGATGGGTCAAGCCGAAGACATTCTTCAACAGGTGTGTTCACTTGAGGACTTAGAACCTGGCGAGGAGTGGGTGCAAGTGCCAACAGACTTCTGCACATCCTTTTCAGTTTGCATCCAACTAGATAGAAAATGCAGACAAGAAAATCCGGCTGCTGTGGAGGCTGAAGTACAAGCGTTGATTTTCGAGAATTCGCTAGACAGTGACGCGGTCATCTACACAGATGGGTCGGTCGTCCGACATGTGAGAAGCTCATGGGCCTTTACAGCTCGGGCCGGAGGGAGAATTGTGAAGGAGGACTCTGGTGCTTTCACTGAAACCACAAGTAGCCTGACCATGGAAGTCATGGCAGTAAGTAAAGCAATAACATGGCTCGAGACACAGACATTCACTAGGGCTTGTTTCCTTAGCGACTCAATGAACATGATCAAGAGGATAGAGGAGGGGTCGATCCGAAGAGAATGGTTGCTGCCTCTGAAGCGGTCTCGGCTGGCAAAGATTAGTTTCATCTTCGTGCCAGGGCATGCGGGAGTACAAGGAAATGAGCGGGCTGACAAGCTCGCAGGTGAGGCTACTGTGGAGGGCGGACGCGCCATGGACCAGGCTGACATTCTGAATGCTCTACGAGAAGTGAGACTTTTGCAAGAACCAAGTGATGACTGTGAATCTACAACAATGGCCAGACTGCGAGAGCAGCAAATTAAAAGAGGGGTGGCCAAACAAGAACACTACGCAGGAAGCCAAAGAAGATTGATAAACCAACACAGAACTGGCGTCGTTAGCCGCTACACGCTGCGGGATTTGCTGAGGAGGGGATCCGAGCACTTATGGACTGAATGGTCCGATGTGCAACGAGGATGATCTGTCGACTAACTAACTAACTAACTAACTATTTACTGTAATATTGCTCAACATTAGACTTGCCGGGTACACAACCCACCTAAGGTGAGCAAAAGGGGTCATTTATTTACTGTAATATTGTTCAACATTAGACTTGCTGGGTACACAACCACCCAATGACAGGACATTTTTAACTCACACTCAGCAGAAACAAAGTAAGAGATTAAGTAGGAATCATGGAAGCAGACACTAGATGATAATCTTACAGATGATAGTTTTGTTCTTATCTGCTTGCCTGGTATCTGGCAGATGTATCTGTAAGGCGCCAGCAAGATCTGTCACGAAAAAAAAAAAGAAAGCAGAAACACCATCAATGTACATCATAAATGTGGCCAACATTTCAATTTACATCATAGCTGTGGCCAACGTGCATTATAATGTATGTCATGTGGTGGCTAATGTGTGCCACGATACATATCAAAATATATCATTACTATGGGTAATGTGTGTCACGATACATATCAAAGTATGTCATGTGGTGGCTAACGTGTGTCACAATACATATCAAAGTATAAAATAACTGCGGCTAGCATGTGTCATAATAAATATCAGAGTATTGTAACTGTGGCTAATGTATATCACAAAACATATCAAAGTATAATATAATTGTGGCTAACGTGTGTCAAGATACATATCAAAGTATAATATAATTGTGGCTAACGTGTGTCACGATACATATCAAAGTATAATATAACTGTGGCTAACGTGTGTCACGATACATATCAAAGTATAATATAATTGTGGCTAACGTGTGTCATGATACATATCAAAGTATAATATAATTGTGGCTAACGTGTGTCATGATACATATCAAAGTATAATATAATTGTGGCTAACGTGTGTCACGATACATATCAAAGTATAATATAATTGTGGCTAACGTGTGTCATGATACATATCAAAGTATAATATAATTGTGGCTAACGTGTGTCATGATACATATCAAAGTATAATATAATTGTGGCTAACGTGTCACGATACATATCAAAGTATAATATAACTGTGGCTAACGTGTGTCATGATACATATCAAAGTATAATATAATTGTGGCTAACGTGTGTCATGATACATATCAAAGTATAATATAATTGTGGCTAATGTGTGTCATGATACACGTGTGAGTAGAATAGTAAAGAGGGAAAAACAGAAAGACTGGGAAGAGTATGGAGAAACCCTAAATAAAAACTACAAGGAGGCAACCAGAAACTTCTACAAAAAGATAAGTGCAATGCGAACCAGAGGAGTACCCTTTGACCCAACTGAAATAATTAACAGCGAAAATGGAGAACCAATAAGTGAACAAAAACACATCCTAATAAGATGGAAGCAGTATTTCGAACAACTTCTCAACATCCCATCAGATGTCACAGGAATTCAAGAGACCTACACAGATGTCACCGAGGAACTAGAACCAGACATACTAAAAGAAGAAATTATAGAAGCCATCAGATTAGCCCCATTGAACAAATCACCAGGACAGGATGAAATACCAAATGAACTAATTAAAGCAGCAAGGGAAGTAGGAACAGCTTGGCTACATAGACTATTCAACCATGTTTGGGTAGAACAACAGACACCACGAGACTGGGGAAACGCCATAATTATCCCAATTTGGAAAAACAAAGGCAGCAAAAGAGATTGCACACAATACAGAGGCATTTCACTGTTGAGTCATACTGGGAAAATATTTTGCAAAATTCTTGAAAAAAGATTACGAACTACTTTAGAACCCCAGCTAAGCGAAACGCAGCTTGGATTTAGGAAAAACAAAGGATGCACAGACGCCATTTTTGCTCTTAGACAACTTATAGAAAAATCAATTGAATTCAATGAAACACTCTACTTAGCCTTTGTTGACCAAGAAAAGGCATTTGATAGGGTAGATAGAAACAAGCTGTGGGAAATCCTTAAACAATATGGAGTGAGTACACATCTAACAAACCTATGTAGAAGTTTATACGACAACAGTGAATGCATAGTGAGAGCAACTGGAGGACACTCAGATCCCTTCACCATAAGATCTGGAGTACGACAAGGTTGTGTCCTGTCCCCTCTCTTGTTCATAACATATATAGACAACATATGTAAAGAAACCAGCCAAGCAGAGACAGCAAGAATACCGCATGACGAGAACACAGAAGAAGAACCATCTGCAAATCTAACCATTAGAGAACTCCTGTTTGCGGACGACCAAGCACTAATAGCAAAATCAGAAGCTGAATTACAAGACCACATGAATAGTCTAAACGAAATGTGTAGGGAACATAACATGAAAATTAGCACAAGCAAAACAGAGGTAATGACTATAACTAAAGAAGAACAAACAGCAACAATTCACCTAAACGAACATCCCTTGAAACAAGTAAAGAGCTTCAAGTACCTAGGAAGTATAATATCATCAAATGGCAGATCAGAAGACGAGATCGAAAATAGGTGCAATAAGGCAAATCAACTCATTGGACAAATGGCACCAATACTAAAGAACAAACATGTATCAATAACTACTAAGAAAGCACTTTACAACACAATCTTCCTACCAACTCTGTGCTACCAATGCCAAACCTGGACAATGACAGAAAAAGAGAAAAGAAAAATCACAACAACAGAAATGAGGTTCCTGAGAAGAATACTCAACGTATCAAGAAGAGATAAGATCAGAAATGAAGAAATCAGGACTAAAGTGGGGGTTAAAGCTGCTCTAGATTTTATTAGAAAGCAGCAAGTCAAATGGTTTGGCCATGCAAGTAGGCTACCAGTCAACAGCATGCCACAACAGGCAATGACGTACAGACCAGATGGAAACAGAGGAAGAGGCCGACCACGTAAACGCTGGACGGAGGGAATAACAGAATCCATGGGAATGTCGATATACGAAGCCCATAACCGGGCACTCTCACGAAGTTTATACTTCACCTCGACACCGCAAGGTACAAGAGGAACATGATGAGATGAGATGATGATGAGAGTGTGTCATGATACATATCAAAGTATAATATAATTGTGGCTAACGTGTGTCACGATACATATCAAAGTATAATATAACTGTCGCTAACATGTGTCATGATACTTATCAAAGTATAATATAACTGTGGCTAACGTGTGTCATGATACATATCAAAGTATAATATAACTGTGGCTAACGTGTGTCACGATACATATCAAAGTATAATATAACTGTCACTAACATGTGTCATGATACTTATCAAAGTATAATATAACTGTGTGCAGATAAATAACTGTGGCTAACGTTTATCACAAAAAACATCAACGTACCCATGGCTAATGTATATCATAACTGCGGTAATGTTATGTCATAACATGTATTAAATATAACTGTGGCTGATGTGTATTATGATACATATCAAAGTATAATATAACTGTGGGTATCGTGTGTCACGATACATATCAAAGTATAATATAACTGTCACTAACATGTGTCATGATACTTATCAAAGTATAATATAACTGTGGGCAGATAAATAACTGTGGCTAATGTTTATCACAAAAAACATCAACGTCGCCATGGCTAATGTATATCATAACTGCGGTAATGTTATGTCATAACATGTATTAAATATAACTGTGGCTGATGTGTATTATGATACATATCAAAGTATATCATACATGTGTTAATGTATTATAACACTTTTCAGGTATTTCATAATATGTATAACTCAAAGGAACTCCTCCTTGGGACACGGAAGATGACCAGAGGGGATATACAGCTGACAATAAATAAGGTGTGGCTAGCATAACATGTATCCAACCAGCGCACAACCCATCCCCCGACTTTATGCAGATTGTTATTTTAACTCCTATACTTTACTGTGCCGGCTTCCTGGCTTAGAGGTTAGCGACTTTTCTCCGTAATCTCGTATACTCTCGTAAGTAACGTGATGGTGAGAATCAGCAGTGGTTCGAATCAGGTCTGTAACTTACGGGGTATGTAAGGCGGCCGCTCAGAAAGCAATGGCAAACTACTGAGTGTAATCTTGCCAAGAAATCAACATACAGCTGAAAGATGCTGATGTTGACAGCGATGTCCTGTAAAGGATATGCAAAACATTTTATATATACTTTACTGTAACATCTGCACATGATAGAAAGACTTAGAGCTGATTTTTCTAATTCTCCTAAGTTCAATGCCAACGTGCATAGGTGATCATGTCTTGGCACAACCTTTGCTCTCATGTGCTGATATTTTCCCATACTTTAATGCACGGCAGTATATAACTTTTTTCGCTCATCCCATTCTTATTTTTGTATAATTCTTTCTCATGGTAGCTACAAGTTGTTACCTATTTCTCTGGTCTTCTTCTCTCATGATGCGACCAAAAAATGTTGGCTGTGTTCTTTTCATGTTTGTAATAAGTTATTCTTTTGTCTTGAATTGGACTGCTTTTATAAAATATTACCCAAGATGGCTGCCTATGGGAAATGCAACCTTATTTTGTGCAAACCACACCTCTGTGATTTATGAATAGAAGAATTCTGGCTTATTCAGTCACAACGAGTTGAGTTGAGCCAAGATGTGACATCACAGCACTCGGAAGATTCTTTTACGCTCTCCATTCCCATCTTCAACAGCCAGCAGAGAGTCCCAATACTAATGGTATCAATTGTATTCTGATCATGTGTCCATCTGGCCTTTGTTCCCTGGAGTAATGAACATTGGCCACATCCTCTGGTCACTACCTGACACAAAATTCTCTCCATGCCAGGGTTTATCCACACGATTCACACCATCCCAAAGTGCTCTGACAACATATGCCTTATTCTGCACCAATTCTACACCCAGCCAATCAATCTGCCTGAAATATTGGCTCCATTTCAAGGAAATCCCTAAAGTGAAAACAGGCATACTTCAGGCAGAGTGGCAGACATCAACTCAACAATCAAACATAGAGAGAATATGTTGGATTTTACCCCCAGGACATGCTGGTGTGGTGGGAAACCAGCAGGCGGATGGATTAGCTGGGTCTGCACCACTTGCTGGGGTATTGGTGGATGATAAGGCAGATGTGGCCGTGGCTAGATCATCACTGCCTTGAGAGAATGATACTGCAGTACTCAAAACTCTGAGGATAAGCCAGACGGCCACATAATCAGACTGCTACCACTGGTATTGGGATTCTTCGCTTGTTGCTTATGAGGATGGAGCACGTATGGGATTGTCCTGATTGCTGTGATGTTGGTTCTTGACTCAACTCAACTCCCTATGGTGCTTGTATACAGGTTCTGTTTCTTTCACACACACACACACGGACCCACACACGCGCGCGCGAAAAACAACATTTTTCATGGTTCGTGTTTATCAAAACAAAAGTTCGCCATCTCTTTTATCACTTGAACCCCCCCCCCCCCCCCCCCCCCCCCCCCGCAACTTATGGCATCATGACTGGTGTTTCCATTGCCATATTATATCCAGAAAAATTTAGTTTCAGATCCAGTTTTATTTCATTGTCGATGAATAAGCCAGAATTCTCCTGAATGCATATAATGGAACAATCAGTAACTTTCACAATCCTTTGTGACTTCACAAGATCCATTTTTTGTTTGTTTACAAACTGTCTAAGAATTGAGAACCATAAGCTAAGATTAATTTGACATATTTAATAATTCCTTTTCTGACATCTAATGTAAAATCTCTTATTGGCAAAGACCTAAGACAAAAAAAAAACTAAACATAATTCAGGAGCCAGCATATTCTTTTGTTGCTGCAAATACAGACTAAAAAAAACATCACTGAAAATTCAGGCACCAGGTAATAATCTAGGCGCCATGGTGACAGGCAACCTGGATTTTTCAACCCCTGGCTATGACTTACAAGTAATGCTAAATCTTATACTGGCTACAACATTATAATAAAATTATTATAAATACCTGCTCATGTTTGTCCTCTGTACTAACTTGGTCTAAGTTCTCGGCCTTCGACTGCAAATTTGGTTCCATGTTACGAAAAATGCCAAACCTCGAATAAGATAAGTTTACTATGTGAGTCAGTGGCTCGACTTAAGATAGCACAGAGCTCCGAATGATAGTTTGTTTCAGTATCTGTCCTGTTATGCACTCCAGAGTAAGATATGTCTACTCCTCACTTTACAAATAACACTTCTGAAATAAATAACACCTTTGTAACAAATAACACCAATGCCAGAAATACTCCTGTAACATATAACAACGGTGAGCCACAGTAGTGTTGTGGCTAGATGTAAGTCCGCCAGCACTTTGGTTATGGGTTTGAATCAGCATCGGGGCAGATTTAAAATACTGAACTGGGTTTCCACGTCAACCTATTCTAAAATGGATACCTGAGAATGTCTTGGGAAGTGATGTCTTCGGGCACATCGCCCACCGAGTGCCAGATGGAATATAAGAATATGGGCTGGCACCATATGCCCAATACACGTAAGTCGTGTAAACTGGTATTTTACTTATTTTCAACAAGGTGACACATGCTGCCAGATTAAAACAACAGCACTCATGTAAAATATAGCACCCGTGTAAACAATAGCACTCATGTAAAATATAGCACCCGTGTAAACAATAGCTCTCATGTAAAATATAGCACCTGTGTAAACAATAGCACTCATGTAAAACATAGCACCCGTGTAAACAATAGCTCTCATGTAAAACATAGCACCCGTGTAAACAATAGCTCTCATGTAAAATATAGCACCCGTGTAAATGAAAGCACTCATGCAAAAAATAGCACTCATGGAACAAACACACCAGCATAACAAAACGTATACTTGTGTTACAAATACTGCAAAAATAACATAGTGTAATAACATCAAAATGCATAAATATTTAAAACTAGCAATGGGTTGACAAAAAACATCAGTGCTCAAAAAAAGATTTAAAAGCAAGGGGGTAGACTACATTACACCAGGTTTCATTGCACATAACTCAGTCTCTTTTCATAGAGCAGCTTGCCGAAAGTATTGCACAGAGCAGGAGTTCTGTAGCTCCAGAGACGACCCCAGGAGTTTCAGAGAAAATAACACTATTGAACCGAACGATGATGTTAAGAAACGAACCCACAACCTTTGCAGCCAAAGGCATAACCATTAACACCAGTATTAAACTCATGAATAAAACTAGTTTAATAAATAACATTCTCACAATAAGTAACAACAGAGTAAACAATGATATACTTGTGTAATAAATAACACTAGTATAACAGTTAACAGCCTTGTACTTCCTACTATTACTAAAATAAACCAAACATTAGGGGACTGGCTCTGTTGCTACAATCACAAGCTTGAAACATGAACAAGGTATTGGACAGATACATCGACTCAGCCTGAAACATGGACACAGTACTGGATCAATACATTGTTTCAACTTGAAACATGGACACAATATTGGGTCGATACATTGTCTCAGCTTGAAACATGTACATGGTACTGGGTCAATACATTGTCTCAACTTGAAACATGGACACAATATTGGATCGATACACTGTCTCAGCTTGAAACATGGACATGGTACTGGATCGATACATTGTCTCAACTTGAAACATGGACATGGTACTGGATCAATACAATGTCTCAACTTATTCAGAGAAAAGGGTGACAGGCTAAAGAGAGGCAAATCATGGATGGGTCGGGCGGAAGATGTTGTCAGATAGGTCTGCAGTCTTACCAGTATCAACCCCGGCAAGGAATGGGTGCCAGTGCCTCCAGCTTTTAAGTGCACTTTCTCTTGCATTATCACACGTGACAGATGGTGCAGAGAGCAGAACCCTGTCGCTGTCAATGCAGAAGTCAATGCGCTCATCTATGAACACTCAGATAGCCCCGAAGTGCTCATCTAAACAGATGGATCTGTTGTAAAGCAGCAGAGAAGTGCGTGGGCATTTACAGCCCGTTCAGCGGGCCGAACCGTTCAAGAATCCAGTGGTGCCCACTCTATGACCACGAGCAGCATGACGATGGAGGTGATGGCAGTTACACAGGCTTTCATATGGCTGGAATCACAGCATTATACCAACGTGTGTGTACTAAGTGACTCAATGAGCATGATTCAGAAGATCGAAGCTGGATCTATACGTAGACAGTGGACTGAGTCGCTGCGGAAGAAAGTTGTTCGTAAAGTCACCTTCATCTTCGTCCCGGGACATGCGGGAGTCGAGGGAAATGAAGGAGCTGATAAACTGGCTGGCTCTGCACCCCCTGTAGATCGCCAGCCCATGGATCGTGCCAATGTTATTAACGTCCTTAAAGATATGGCAAGAACAGAGGTCTTTGACTCAGTGAATCCACATCGCTGTCCAGGATGAAAGACTTGGGAGTAGAATCGGCACCTCCCCCGATGTGTCTCCACCTTGACGTGGTGGGGGAGCTTGCGTGTCCCCTCGACCCCATTTGCTTGCCGATGGATGGAAAACTACATATCGGACAGCTTATGGGATAGGGACCAGACTAAGAGAGACACAACCTGCTGCTCTGCAGGTAAGACTGAGGATAGCAGTCAAAAATTTAAATCAGGTGCACGAAGGCAGACGTTCTTGGTCCGGACAAAACTCTTAAGGCTCCCTGTCGAGGGCTGTGACTGAACGCCGCTAAGCCACAAACCCTCGGATCTGAGAGCTTGGCCGATACTTGCCTACCGAAAAATAGAGGCGTGATACTGAGCAAGCTACATGCTCAGGTCTGATACATGTTCGAAGGCTCTCAGCTGGGGGATATGAGGGATTCCCGGATGAGAGGGCCTGGCCGTTTCTCGTTCACTGCTGCACGAAGGTAAGGTGCTGAGCCGGCAGCACATGTAGCCTACCTCGTGAGCGAGTACAAAAAGTCAGAAAAGTGCCCCAGTCGAAGGAAATGGTTACGAAAACTGTCTGTATCTAACTCATAGAGAGTGTAGACAAAAGTGGAAGAAAGTCTCAATGACGCGAAATGGAACGCACGGCGAGCGAACCTATTGCGTGGTTTGAAAGCAAAAGCTTACCGAGTGGGTGTCGCCTGCAGTCTGACCGCTCCTGGTGTGTGCTTGAGCGATCAGTGGCAAGCGAGATGCCCAACGCATGGAAGTGAGGAACTAAAGCAGCCATGAGCAGGACGTGGCAACTCCTCGGGTGAGCCCAGACTCAGAGCAATATGTGCCGGCTCTGCAATTATGGAAGCCGCCTTGGATAACGAGGGAATGCCCATGGTCTGCCCCTGCCTTCCCTTGAGGGCCGACCGCGATGTCGTTGATCATTCTATCTTGACCAGCTGAGATGTTGGCGACATCACAACAGTCTAACGTGCCTCAAAACCAGAGGAAGGCTAACCTCATTAAAAAATGCCCGCCGGAAGTCGGAAGTGTCGTCCTACGGGTGGCAAACTAAAAATTGACACTACGCAATTACGTCCGAGTGAAATGTCTCGTCCGAATGTCTTTCGTGCTAGGAACAGCTCTGACTACCTAGTTTCCGAATGCCGCTCTTGTTCGGAACAGCTCTGACTAGGTAGTTTTCCGAATGTCCGTCGTGCCTGGACCAGCTCTGACGGGCGCAACGACAAGCACATGTCCGTGTCGAAAACTCGCTGAGTGGATACCGTCTGCAGACCTGTTTGATTTGTGCGGGAACGGCCCGGGGTTAACTAGGTACCAATATATTGAAGGAGGAATTAAAGCAGCTATGAGCAGGACGTGACGATTCCCTCGGTAAGCCCAGCACCAGAGCATTATGTGTCGGCTCTGCAATTATGGAAGCCACCCAGGATGGCGGAAAATGCTATGGACTGTCCCTGCCTTCCTTTGAGGGATGACTGAGAAGTCTTCGACCGTTCCAACTCGACCAGCTGGGAGGTGGACGGTACCACAAAAGTGAGTCTCCCAGGAATGCTAACCTGGTCAAAAATGCACGCAGAAGCCGGATGTGTTGACCTAAGGGTTTTGACCCAAGGGTGCCTAACGAACACCGCAATCACATCTGAAAAAACACTCCGGATGAACGAAAAGAAGAAGAAGAATCGGCACAGCCAGACGCGAGAGGTACATCAGGAAAACAAGGCGCCTTGTCAACCAACACAGAACTGGCACTATTAGCCACCGGACGCTGATGCATATGCTGGGGGGAGGATGTGAGCACCTATGGACATGTCAGGAGTGCAATGAAGATACCCCAACTGATAACTGAACTGAATGTCTCAACTTGAAACATGGACACAATATTGGATCGCTACATTGTCTCAACTTGAAACAATCAATCAATCATGTGCCATGCCGGAAAGCGTGGGCGGTCATGACTCACCATTTCACTCGATCACCAGCGGCGTGGATCAGCTCAGTGTTCCTGTCTCGTCCATGCCATGTGGCCAGGCCATCCAGGTATTTTCCTCTCGGTCTTCCTCTTGGTCTGTTCCCTTCGATCGTTTTATTAAGTGGAAGAACTTTGTTGGTTTTGTCAGGTGTTGAATATGTGCAGGTGTAATTGCATTGTATAATGTGCTTAGTTGAACATAAACTGTGGAAAACGTTATCGTAGTTGTGTTCTGAATAGTTACATTCGGTTCGTCATCGTTGGAGTGAAGAGAGAATGCAAAGGTAATTAATGATAGGGTTGAGCCAGAAGAAGTTATGTGCTCAATCGAAGGAAGAACATATATATTGCACACAACGAAGATGCTCTACACAGAAAGCTTACGACGCAAGAAACTAGCCATGAGTGATGACATGATGATGGTGATCGAAGTAATAACCCCTAGAAGAGGAAAACAACCCGACGAATGCGGGAGCAATGGAGTCCACAATGAACACCCTCTGTGTCATAAACATTCATTCATTCAATAGCATGTCCTTTGCAGAACCTCACTGCCATAACAACCTTCCGGAAAACACTCATTGGCAGGAAGAAAATATCCAAAATAGGGGAAGAACAATGTTGGTCCGTAGAAGGCTGGGGCACAGTAAATGCTGTGTATATGCTGAGAACATTAATTGAGTGTTTAATAGTAGTAAACAGAGACAAATTTGCTTTACTGACTACACAAAGACTACACACATTGTGTGACTACACAAAGGCTTTCGATAATGTAAGACACGTCAACATAATGAAGGTGCTTGCAGATCTACAAATGAGAAAGACCTCAGACTTGTAAAACACATATATTGGAAACAGCAAGCTATCATAAATATTGATAATGAAGTAGGTCAATACAGTCTATTAAGAGAGATATGCGACAAGGATGTGTAAAGTGAACATATTTTATAAAGTTAGAAGATATGAGAGAAAAGAATCACCATTGGGGGACATAACATCAATAGCATTAGATATGCAGATGATACAGTATTAATTGCAGAAAATGAACGGGATCTGCAACGTTTAAGTAGATAGTTATTATACAGTGAACTAGGATTAGAATTAAATTGTAAGAAGACAGAGATTATGGATGAAAGAAATGCCACAATGTAATATATGGGTAAATTATAATATTGGCACCTTTCAGTCTTGACAGACGATAGTTTGGTACATTGTGCTTCAAAAAGGCTTAATAACTACGACCCATGGCGGTGGCGAGTATGGCTGATAAGGCCAATTCGTGCTGCAAATGTTTGTCCACAGTGGATGCATGTGAAAACACCTCTCCATAGCACAAAGCCTGGGCTAAAATATAGAGACCATGTGTTGCCCATGCAGCATGGTCCCTCTCTTGGCCTACCTAGTTCACTCCAGAGGAAAGGTAACACCTATACATCTGGAACAAGACAAGCTGTAGAAGCTGCCAGATCAGCAAAGCAATGCTCTAGCTGTCCGCCTGTCAGCGCTTTGATCCTAGACCAGCTGCCAACCAAAGCTTAGGGCCTGGTCTGCCCTGCCATGACATTTTGTCTTTTGGTTGCATTTCCTCGCACCAGGGTAAGGCTTGTGCCCTCCCAATTGTGCTCTTCCACCCGAAACCGTTGGCATGGATAATATAGGGATACCCCTACAAGACATAGAGAAGAGAAGTAGAGACAATCCATATGATGTATTTTAGAATTAACTCTATCGGTGTGATTGTCAAACATGAGAAATTATCAGCAGCAATTGAATGCGAAGATTTGTGTACAGTAAATCTTATAAACTATGTAACTAAGCTTCTACTTACAATAATAATGAGAAGAATAAGAGTGAAAATAAAAGTGGATATTGGTGAAGAGCAGAATGGATTTGTGGAAGGAAAAGGTACAAATAATGCAATATGCACATTACGGACACTAACAGAAAGATCAATAGAGACACAGAAAGACATATGTTTGTGCTTTATAGATTATACTAAGGCAGTGGTTCTCAACCTTTTTTGGCCCATGCCCCCCTTCACCATATTTTCAGAACGTCATTCCCCCCTTTCGTATTTCATACCTAAAAATTTGGCACGTGCCCCCTTTCACCATACTTTCAGAACGTCATTCCGCCCTTTCATATTTCCTGACTAAAAATTCTGTCCCCGCCCCTACACAGTATACGTAATAATGGAAGCTAAATTTAATAGCACATACTAAAACAAGTCTAGACGTCCACATAAAACAATTTGTGGGCCTACTTACTTTATAAATTGAATTTTAGAAGGGTGAGACGTACAGAACCGTACAGTATGAAGGGAAAAACAATATCAAGTAATCGGTTCTTGTATTAACGCGATCTTGAAATAATCTTAATCCCCCCCTAGAAACCCTAAAATCCCCCCTTCTACCCCCGCTGGTGACTTGCGGGATAACTGAGCCGGCCGCTCAGAAAGCAACGGCAAACTACTGAGCGTAATCTTGCCAAGAAATCAACAGACAGCTGAAAGATGCTGCTGTTGACAGCGATGTCCTGTAAAGGATATGCAAATAAAAAAAAAAAAGAGGCAATTATATAATCAGATAGAAGATGCACAACAAAGACAGCAGAATAGGGCTAGCAAAAGCTGCATTTCAGAAAATGAAAAGTATCTTATGTAATAAGTCACTATCACTGAATGTAAGAAAAAGAGTGCTGAAGTGCTATATAGAGCCAGTTTTGCTGTATGGTAGTGAGTCTTGGAACATAAATAAATAAATTAGGAAGAATTGGAAGTAACAGAGATGTGGTTCCTGAGACAAATGTTACGAATTCTTGCACTATCAGAGTAACTAACAACGATTGCCTGTATTAGGCTAATGAAACTAGAACATTGTAAACAACTTTAAGAAAGAGATAAACTGCTTTCTTTGGTGATGTGATGAGAAGAGAGGCATTGGAGAACATTGTGACAACTGGAAAGATCTATGGGAAAAGTGGCAGAGGCAGACCAAGAGAATTTAAAACAATGTATTCCATTAGTTAATTTAAAAATTGAAACTTCTTCTTCTTCTTCTTCTTCGTTCATCCGGAGTTTTTTTTCGGACGTGATTGCATTGTGCCTGTTTACAGCAGAGCTACGTTCTTGCGCCGTTAGGCCGACACATCCGACTTCTGCGGGCATTTGTTGACCGGGTTAACCTTCCCGGGGAAAATTGAAACTATAAATAATATGTTGCACAGTTTATTGCCTGGCATATTTCGGTTCATCTTATCAGGTGTTTACTGCAGAGTTGCATATGATGTGTTGTGAATAAATGAATAATACTTAGCATGTTTCATATAATGTATTCGACAAACAATAAACAAATACTCAAAAATAGTGAGACATTAACAATTAGGCAGTTCCAGCCAGTGAGATGCAAACAGAAAGAGTTTGTGTTAAATTAGAAATTACCACTGGGATAACAGATGCTCCACATTAAAAACCATACCTGTGACTATGTGTTTTAATTATTTCAGCTGAAGTATTATTCATTTCTTCACTTCACATGATATGTAACTCTGCAATATGCACTTGATGAGATGCAGAAATATACCAGGCAATAAATCATAATGTAATATTGTATTTTTTTTTCACCATAAAAGTTTGGTAGTAAGTTAAAATACTTACTAGTAATACAGTTTTATAAACTGTATCAGTTACTGCTAATAAGCAGCAACACAAAATATGTGCCAACCAAAAATCACAATCGAGGAAATGAAGAAATTGAAAATGTGACAAACTGTGAACATCTTGGCCCTATAATCAACAACGGGGACTATTGAAAAGATGTCAGATCACCACAGTATGGCAGAGGTTAAACATTAAACAGTATTAAGAAACTATACCACACACAATTGAAAGACAAGTTTTGGGAACATCAATACATCCTTCCAGTGGCAGCATGTGAGTATGACTATGAGTCACAGGCCATTTCACAATCATTAAAGATGAAAATTGGGGCTAATATTCTGAAATATTACAGAAACGTTCTTAGAATATCCTGTGCCAAAGGAAATAAAATACTCAAATACTGACAATGCTACATGATCTAAACATCACTGAAAATGAAAACAGCCTCATCTCTCGAAAATGTAAATACTGCAGTTAGCCATATTAAAGGTCACAGTGGTTTGGAAATAACAGTGATGGAAGGTCAGGAGATTCCTGAAAGAAGAGGCAGGGAGTAGGGTAGGACACAGGGCAGTACAGACAGACACCCTAGACATGACGTGCATGAAGCAGAATACTACAGACAAGTGGTCAACCAGCAGGAAGATGGACAGACACAGGCCATTGGGCGAGAGGATTCATGAAACGAGATCTGGCAGGGGATGCAGAAACTTCTCGACAGAAAAGTGAAGCGACTTCTGAGAGGACTTGCATGAACATGAGTGATGCAGGTGACTGCTAAAATTAAAATGTAAAAGAAAGTAAATCACGTTGAACTGTGACAGTGAAGTGAAAGAAAGAAAACCAATCTCGGTCTGCTCCCTCTTGTCTGTTTGTTCTGTAGCGTAGAGTAGACGTGTAGAGGCAACTAATTACTAAATAAAACTATTGTTAAGTTAGTTATTCTTAAGGCGTCAGTGACTACTTGACTTCAGTACCTTACCTACCACTACCACCAACTTAGTGATTAACTAAAAAAACGGCAAATCAAATTCACATGAAAAAAAATGAAAAAGCCAGGAAAGTAAAAAAATGTACCTAACTGAAATCCAGTCACCATACGAATAACTTACTTCACAACAAGAGTATAAAATATACATATGCTAATGAGTTTATGCTTCAGAAATTCGGCTTCATGTCTAGGTTGAAAGGATACGGTAAGATAACAAATAACACGGTAAATGCTGGGCGGCTCGATCACAGATCTATATTTATCTTGCAGAAGCCAACATGGCTATCGACCCGACTTCCGGGTAGTTGTTCTATCTTCAGTAGATGCAAGAATCTACAGAAAACCTGATACGGCGTCACTGGAAATCTTTTAGCTTCTTCTTGTTATTATTCTTCTTATTCTTCCTACAATTACCCCAAAATAAGTGTTCAGGGGGAGATGTAAGGATCTTTTGTGCACTTTTTCCAATACGCTTTGTAAATTGGTCTCCGTTTATCATCATCATCATCATCATCATCATCATCATCATCATCATCATCATCATCATCATCATCATCATCATCATCATCATCATCATCATCATCATCATCATGTGCAATACCAGTTGGTGTAGGCGTTCATGTCTCTCCACAGATTTCCGTCTTTGGTGTTCTGTATAAACTCTGCTGACGATGTCCCTCCATGCCACCGTCTCAATCCATCCAGCATAATTTCTCTTGGTCTACCTCTCCCTCTCTTCCCCTCGATCTTTCCAGTTGTCACGATGTTCTCCAATGCCTCTCTTCTCATCATATGACCAAAAAAAGTTGTTTGATACCATCACTCCATCTTTTACGTTGTCTTTTGCTTGCTCTGTATCCATTATTATATTTATTCAGGTCGCTCTTTGTTGTGCATAGGGATTTCTAATAAGAAAAATACGTTTATGAGTAATCACTAACCCTCATAAGGCGACAAGGTGGGAGAAACAGATATTGGAGCATATCATAGATTATAAAATGGTAGAAAACTCTATGCACGCGAAGCCGCAGAAAGAAGATATTGTGATATTCTATACACTGGTATAAAAATATGAATATGGCAACGAAGATAAACGTCGGCGCATAGCAAGCGGAGGCGACAGAGTTAATGGCCAGCGAATAAGCTGGCTTCCCACGGCTACATGTATCATGATGTATGTGACGGCATGAAGCACTGGGTACACAAGGCTCGCCTCCCCGAGGGAGGAGTGGCTTGGGAACAGACATTTCGCAGGTATGGAACACGGAACAATGCAAGGACAACGCAAAAGACCGAACATGCAAGGACAACGCAAAAGACCGAACTTACAGCAGGAGAAAGGCACCCGGCGTCATGACCCGGGCGAGCCCGCTCCCAGAGAGTGTCAAGTAGGTAAAGGGCCGAAACATTAAGGGAAAGGGACATTTTTATCGATCAGAAGCCCCCTGTCGTGCTCACTCCACTGAGGAGGTATAAAATTATCATTAAGACACAATAGAAAACAACACATCTGCCATGAAACCCTGTCACCGCAAGCGTTCTTTCTCTCTGTGTTTTGTAATTCACAGTAAAGTAGAAGTACACACCCATTTCACATGCATGAAGACGTTTCGGACGTATGATGGTAGACCCATATTTGATAGACCACACGGCATTTAGTGGCACACATCATCAATATCACGTTGGCCACTGTTAATTCCCAAACATTTTCCGGTTTTCATTCTAAGGCTAAGCAATGGCAAACTACTGAGCGTAATTTTGCCAAGAAATCAACAACAGCGGTAAAATGCCGGTATTGACTGCGATGTCCTGTAATAGGATATACGAAAAAGGCTGGGTCACAGGTAGGGCTGCCAGATACGTGGGCACCAAAAGGAGGACATAATAAGGCAAAAAGGAGGACAAAAGAGGACATATTGAATGTTTCATTTGAATCATTCCAGATTAAACCCACAATCAGTACAATTTTATTACAATAGCTGCCAATCAGTGTATCTTACTCGTCTAAGTGAATCGACCAAGAAACAATCATGTTAAAAGATAAATATAAATTCAATGGAGGCCTTTTTCAAAATGCTACAAAAACATTAATTAAACAGCCGATTGTACAATTATTACCTTATAATCTTTATTAATTACTCATAAAATATATATTTAAAAAATATATATATAAAATATAAGAAAAGCCGGACATTTTAAAGGTTTTTAGCGTTGCCTGCCGGACGGAGAATATTAGGCTAAAAAGGAGGACATGTCCTCTTTTTGCCGGACGTCTGGCAACCCTAGTCACATGTCAGTTTTAAAAATCCGAAACCGCCCCGATGCGGATCGATCACAAGACGACAGGTCAGCATCTATAAAAAAAAAATAGTCATTAAAAGTAGTCGCGGCTGCCTTTTGTGATTGTGTTCACGTAAATATGGCCATGTCCACTTAATATTTTTTCATATTATGTCTGGAGTTCTCACAGCTTTATTGCAGTTAACCTAATTACAGTCGGGATTAACTAAGAACAGTGAGGGGCCTTGGACTGTCATCACCTCTTAACAACCGTAAAGACAAAGTAATAATGTTTCGGACAGGAAAGTCTCGTCATCATAATGTGTCGGGTGAGCGATAAAGGGTGGGCGGTCACGGTTGGTCATATCATACGATCACCAGTCATGGATAAGCTCTGTGTTATTTTCTCAGTTGTGCCACGTGGTCAAGCTATCAAGGTATTTATCTCGTGTTACTCTCCAAGTTTGGTAATTGTCACTATGTTTTCAAGATAATCTCTCCCCGATACTTGCTCTAAAACAATCCTGACTGTCGAGCCTAATTTAAATCCCCCCCCCCCCCCAATCCGATAGCCTATTGACAGGACATCGCTATCAACACCAGAATTTTACCGCTGTTGATTTCTTGGCAAGATTACGTTCAGTAGTTTGCCATTGCTTGCTGAGCGACCAGCTCACATACTCCGTAAGTAACGAGCGCGATGCGATCCGCTACCGAATCTCGCGCAGCTGCGTTGCGTTACCCTACGTGGATATACGGGATTACGGAGAAAGAAGTTAACCTCCTTAGCCAGGGAGACCGGCTAATTTAAATTACTGCAATACATTTACGGTTTTCATTCCCGAATGACTGTCTCGTTGTTTTATCCCCCCCTCCCCCCAGTTTTTTTCATAATTAAAAGTTCATATCTTTTTACAGGATCCAGAAACTTCTAGATGGACCGTGAAGCGACTCCCGTCAGGACCTACATGGCATGACATGATGCAGGTGACTGGTAAAACATTAATCAATATTGAACTGCGAAGTGAAATAAATGAATAACAATTTATCTCATTATTACTGAGAGAAAGAGAGAGAGAGAGAGAGAGAGAGAGAGAGAGAGAGAGAGAGAGAGAGAGAGAGAGAGAGAGAGAGAGAGAGAGAGAGAGAGTCTATCCATCTTATAACACTTCGTGTCCTTGTCTTATTTCTTGCGTTACCTTTTCGCAGTTGCTTACTTTATTTCTCATTTGCTTTGCTGCTGCTTGCTTCCACTAAATACTTCTGTAAAAGTTATGTTGAGATCTTGCCCATGTGGGTCTCCTCCAACATTTCCCATCATGTTTCACCCACCAGCCAGCGGCTGTAGAGAAGGTGTTACGAACGCAGTTCTAGTTCTCAATCCCGCTTAACGACACAGCTGTGGTAGATTTTGATGCAGACCGCCTTGCGCTGGTTTTCATACAATCGTGTTCATACAGGTCGTTCAGAAAGCAATGAGAAACTACTGAGCGTAAATTTGCCAAGAAATCACAAACAGCAAAGTAAATCTTATATATAAATTAGGATGTGTGTATGTATTTATGTATCTCCGTATGTCCTTTATACGCTCGCGAACGGCCCATCCGATTGAGATGAAATTTTCTACACGCCTTCCTTTCATTCCAGAGATGCCAACTGTCGTAGTTTTTTTTTCTTCTTCCTCCTCCTCCCTCCTCCCTCCTCCCCCTCCCAAAATACGTACGTCCAGGAAATGGTCTTCTACATAGACACTTCTCTCTGAGGTCCGCGATAACATATTAACCTGGTGGGATGGCAATCAATCATCCTACTACCTCCTCCCTCCTCCCTCTTCCTCCTCCCTCTTCCTCCCTCCGCCTCCTCCCTCCTCCCACTCTCTACTCCTCCTTCCTCCTCCCTCCTCCTTCTCCTCCCTCCTTCTCCCTCTTCCTCCTCCCTCTTCCTCCCTCTTCCTGCTCCCTCCGCCTCCTCCCTCCGCCTACT
This sequence comes from Cepaea hortensis, assembly GCA_963921405.1. Lineage (NCBI taxonomy): Eukaryota > Metazoa > Mollusca > Gastropoda > Stylommatophora > Helicidae > Cepaea > Cepaea hortensis. The sequence goes on from OY992876.1 coordinate 11,089,721, forward strand.
CTCTCCTCCTCCTCCCTCCTCCTCCTCCTCTCTCCTCCTCCCTCCTTCTCCCTCTTCCTCCCCTCCTCCTCCCCCTCCTCCTCCCTCCTCTTCCTAATCCCTCCTCCTCCCTCCTATTCCTCCTGTCTCCTCCTCCCTCCTTCTCCCTCCTCCTTCTACCTCTTCCTCCCTCCTCCTTCTCCCTCCACCTCCTCCCTCCTCCTCTCTCCTCCTCCTCCCTCCTCCCTTCTCATCCTCCCCCACCTACGTTCTCCTCCCCTCCTCCCTCCTCCTCCTTCTCCCTCCTCCTCCCCCTCCCTCCTCCCCCTCCTCCTCCTCCTTCACCCTCCTCCTCCTCCTCCTCCTCCTTCACCATCCTCCCTCCTCGTCCTCCCTCCTCCTCATCCTCCCTCCTCCCTCC
>OY992876.1:11090320-11140320 GCA_963921405.1 Cepaea hortensis
GGAATTGACACTTATAGAAGTAAATTAACGACGTGGAGATTAGAGAACAATCTAAGCAATATAAACATTGTCAGCTGTATTCACTCTGGGAATTGACACTTATAGAAGTAAATTAACGACGTGGAGATTAGAGAACAATCTAAGCAATATAAACATTGTTTTGTTAGCTGTAGGCACTCTGGGAATTGACACTTACAGAAGTAAATTAACGACGTGGAGATTAGATAACAATCTAAGCAATATAAACATTGTTAGCCGTAGGCAATCTGGGAATTGACACTTACAGAAGTAAATTAACGACGTGGAGATTAGAGAACAATCTAAGCAATATAAACATTGTTAGCTGTAGGCACTCTGGGAATTGACACTTACTGAAGTAAATTAACGACGTGGAGATCAGAGAACAATCTAAGCAATATAAACATTGTTAGCTGTAGGCGGTCTGGGAATTGACACTTACAGAAGTAAATTAACGGCGTGGAGATTAGAGAACAATCTAAGCAATATAAATATTGTTAGCTGTAGGCACTCTGGGAATTGACACTTACAGAAGTAAATTAACGACGTGGAGATTAGAGAACAATCTAAGCAATATAAACATTGTTAGCTGTAGGCACTCTGGGAATTGACACTTACAGAAGTAAATTAAAGAGGTGGAGATCAGAGAACAATCTAAGCAATATAAACAATGTTAGCTGTAGGCACTCTGGGAATTGACACTTACAGAAGTAAATTAACGACGTGGAGATTAGAGAACAATCTAAGCAATACAAACAATGTTAGCTGTAGGCACTCTGGGAATTGACACTTATAGAAGTAAATTAACGACGTGGAGATTAGAGAACAATCTAAGCAATATAAACAATGTTAGCTGTAGGCACTCTGGGAATTGACACTTATAGAAGTAAATTAACGACGTGGAGATCAGAGAGCAATCTAAGCAATATAAACATTGTTAGCTGTAGGCGGTCTGGGAATCGAAGCTGCCGCCTGTGAAATCACAACAAATCCTCATTGAAGGAAAAGTGTATTTCAACGCTTGGCCAACTAGGTCTCATCTCATCTCATCATGTTCCTCTTGTGCCTTGCGGTGTCGAGGTGAAGTATAAACAGCGAGAGAGTGCCCAATTATGGGCTCCATGTATCGATATCCCTATGGATCTATATCCATTTCTGTCAGTCCGTTTATACTTCTTAGTTTTCCTACGAGCAGTATGAAGATCCCCTGCCTGCTTGCTAGACTAGTCGCAGGTTTAGGACAAAAATCTGACCATAGGGAGTCCGTCCCCTATGGCGAGCCGTAGCCCCGTTAGCCCATGACCTCGCGGTCATGGTTTCCCAGTCTGCACCACGTGGAGGTGGGGTTGACTTGTGTAGTCTGCGGGTCATCGGCAGGCTACTAATTTTCAGTTTTCACCCCTCCTAGGAGAGGCTAGCCGATCCTAACCCTGCTGGCTGCAGGACCAGGCGCAGTCCACACATTGTAGACGAACTAGGTTCCCGTCTATATTGCCATGTGATCAATACCTATAAATCTATCGCTAGTGCTATTTTAGTGACCTCAAGGTGTCTCCAAGAAGTGGTATTCTTGTGTATTGCAATGTAGTCCTACAGTTAGTGGGAGACCTAGCACCTTTGCTTACCGACCCGGTGGTTCGAATCCGTTTCCAGTTGGGGAATTTGTTAACACTGGTTTTGCCTTCCAGTCGACCCAGCTTATAATGGATACCAAGAATTACCATGGGAGGTAAAATCCACCTGCGAGATATTGGCCATATCATCTCTTGAGTGTGATCGGTTAAAAATATAGGACTGGTACCATAATAGCCTGTCTCCCTGGCCCAGGCGTTAACGTCTTTCTCCGTAATCCCGTATATTCTCGTGAGTAACGTAACCTGCGCGAGAATCGGTAGCGGTTCTAGCCTCGTTGGTAACTTACGGGATATGTGAGACGGGCGCTCAGAAAGCAATGGCAAACTACTGAGCGTAATCTTGCCTAGTGCATCAACAGCAGCTGAGAATTTGCTGATGTTGAATGCAACGCCCTATAAGGGATATGCAAAAAAAAAAAAAAAAATAAAAAAAAACATAATATACTCGAGACGCCTAATGCTATGAAAAGGTGTTTTTACTCACTGACTTGAGCCATTTTTGTATCTGGAGCCTAAAACAAAGTAAGTAAGTATCACATATTTCATTTCAGTACACTTCCTTATTGTATACTTTAGTTTCAGTTAGAAAATGGAGACTGATGGAATTCCGCGTTAGAGCCAGTTTGCAGTGAAGATGTCAGGTAGCGGGTCGGGTGTTATCCTAAATTGTAGCAGAGCCATTGGTAGTGTTTTAGATAACTCCATGTTTATCTGTTTTTATATTTAAATATTGAGCACAACCCACTACTGGCAACGATGATCGTATTCTGGTATGAACCTAAGGCCCATCCACGTCAATATGGAAGCACTATACTCGAGTTTCGCTCTCGTTTGAGCTCGTCAGTAGCGCATATCCTTGACCGGATCCGGAAACAAGCCCCGGATCACTGGGTGTGAAGCGGGTGTGTAACCACGCGGCAAACACTGGACACGGCCAAATGATCATAACAGAATATTACAACGTTACCCATCGTAAGCTATGCTCAAGATTGCCCAATCGCCGCGACTGACGTCCGTCAATGAGGCCTGGTGTTCCTTGCCAGTGAGAAGTCCTGATCGTTCGGGTCCACATCGATTGACGGACGTCAGTCGCGGCGATTGGGCAATCTTGAGCATAGCTTACGATGGGTAACGTGATAATTTGGCGTGTCCAGCGTGTGCCGCGTGGTTACACACCCGCTTCACACGCCAGTGATCCGGGGCTTGTTTCCGGATCCGGTCAGGGATATGCACTACTGACGAGCTCAAACGACAGCGAAACTCGAGTATAGTGCTTCCATATTGACGTGGATAGGCCTTAGGTTCATACCAGAATACGATCAGCGTTGCCAGAAGTGGGTTGTGCTCAATATTTAAATTCTTGTGTATTACAATGTAGTCCTACAGTCAGTGGGAGACGCGGTAACGTAATGCTAGCACCTTTACTTACCGGCCCGGTGGTTCGAATCCGTTTTCATTTGGGGATTTTGTTTACACTGGTTTTGCCTTCCAGTCGACCCAGCTTTATAATGGATACTGCTATGTAGCTGATTCCCGGCTCGTCTATTCAGCCACAAGGACAGATGTAAGCAGGAACATGTAACAAAGGAGACTATAAAACAAGCCAAAGTCCTTGCCATTGTCGTCAGAGTTTATTATTGAAAGTCATCGCCGCCGTTTATACAATCAATTACCAACAGGTGCGGGCCGACATGCGATGATTCTAAATCAATTTACACAAAGTTCAACACTGCAACATATCTCCTACACAATAGTTATCGCTAATCACCAACTTACGGCCTAGCTTGACCTTGGCATCGGGCATGTGCTGTGTTCCACTGCCGTTCACTCGGCGTAGCGTGACTGGCTTGTGTAATTAGCCGCTCAACTTATGCGACGCACTTTTGCCTCAGGTTGAAGTATCTTTGCAACCTTGGAGTAATGTCAACTTCATGTCGCTTGGTTTCTGTACCCGTTTCACAACCGTCTTTGACGAAGACCATGGCAAGACTGATTCTGTCTTGCCCTCTCTCCTTCGTGTCCCACACAACTCGTGTCACGTGATACGCAACTTCTCGGAGTCACTTCCCTTTGTCCCTCATCATCATCTGTTGCTCACCGACTTCTCTCAACTTAATCGTATGTTCTTCGTTCATAGTGATCATGTGAACGGTTCTCACTATGCCAATTCTTCTTCTCTTGTAAACCTGTTCTTACTCTAACAGTTTACCGCTGTCTACCTCATATCGGTCCATGGCATTATGCCCCCCCCCCCATTTTTTGAAAATGGTGTAGCCATTTTGACAATCTATTTGGTTTTTTAATCCCATGACATGAAGCGATATGAGTAGTCAGTTTATTACTCTATACTATATTGTCGTACTTCCACAACCTTATTCTGTCTGATAATATGATGGTATGGCATTCCACTAACCACTGCACAAAATGAAAAAAAAAATTATTATGTTCAGACACGCCCTATCAATCTACTTTCCCCGCAGACGACATGTAGCCAACCTATGGGGGGGGGGGGGTCTAACATACTATGAGCTTCACAAGGTCCCGTGGCCTCCCCATAGTAGTCCCTCATTTGCCCTATAGACAAGCAACCTCAAACCTATCAAGGCCATTACGCCCGAATGAGGGGACATGCGTGGTTAATGGGTACCATCACCCTCTATATTATTATTTATATATGGTATAATGGAATATGAGCAATCTATACATGACTTCTGTACCGCTGTACTCAGTTGTCATTTGGATTTACCGTGTGACGTAATCATGTACATAATCACAGATGGGGTTGTTGCATAAGCACTTGTTTGTTTGCGGTATACTTCTAGTATTTCATTTGTCTAGGGTGATTACTTCCTCTTCTTAAAAGATGTCTTTTCGTCTTATGACCGCAAGTTCATCTTATTGCCGATATAGATCTATCTTGTAGACTCATTTACCAATATCTTTGTGTCTGTCAAAGTTTATAATACTTTGATCTTTTATCTCCCCTGCTGGTTGATGTTGAACCGCTTTCTGTTACTTGCGTTCTCTTTTCTGGTGAAATGTTTATTTCCGTCTCTATGTTTCTTTATTTCAGTCCAATGCCGTCTTTTAGCCTTATGTTGGTATGCTAGACCCGTTCAGTGTTGAACAATGGAGATGTACCTTAAGATATATGTACATTTGTATGTATGATCATCTCTATCATGGAATATGTCAATCAATGAATAAAATTATCATCAATAAATTTCATTGACATATCTGAGATTTTCATGCAATATTATACATTGACAGCAAATTAAAAATGTGACATTGATTTACATTATCAATGTGCTTATATGTTGTATCATTAAAATTAAATACTACCATCCACTCGTGTCATTTGTTACACTTTTGTTTCTTGACCGTTGTCACCTCATGTTTTTTGTTGTTGCCAACGTTGTTATAATTTATGATTTGTGTCTCTTGCTTTAGTCTTGGTTGGTGTTTCTATTATCTTTTATTATTAATGCAAAAGATACACTATTAAGTCTTCACATACTCTGCACATGTAAAAAGAAATTTCCACATAAGCAATAATGTGTATGAAAACTTATACTATACAGTGGCACAAGGATATATTGTTATCATCATCATAGTATGTGTGATGATATGTTTATCGGTGACTATACCATGGTCTATTCTGGCTTGCAGTTGCCTTGGACCTAAACACCGTAGCTTATGTCACAATCATTAGGTCTCTGATGACATCACTGTTCTCGTTGTACTTCTGGTTGATATTGTTGTCATCTGTTGTAATATTATCAATCCTCACCTTTGTTGTGTTCTATTTTCGATACCGTAGGTTTCTCTCATTCGGTATCTGAAAATTGGTTCTTATACATGGTTTGGCTGATAGCTTACTCATAATGAATGGAATATGCACTATGATAATTTGCATGTGATTGATGGAATATGCAATATGATAGTTTACACCTGATTGATGGAATATGGAATATGATAGATGAATTCATATTATCAATCATTAAACCTACTAGCACTCAATTATTTAACCATGGGTGTGGTTGGTCCTACTTGTTTAACCTGGGCTGGTCTTTTCCGCTAGCTCCTTTGTGTTGGTTTGGTGCCCTATGATTGTGCTACCTTTTCCAGATATATGGATGGATTTACGGTGGTGCTTGCACAGTTCCCCAACTCTTTCATTCCTCTTCTGCGCATTCTGGTAATTAATAAAAATGGAAAACAATATGTACATATCTGACTCTTACTAATTAATTAAGTACAATGTCAAATTGACTGCTGGTATCTGTACTCATTCTATACGGCAGTTCAGAGGTTTTAGTAATATTTGGATAACTGTGTCTTTGTTACCGATCGGTCAAAAATATAGGACTGGTACCATAATAGCCGGTCTCCCTGGCCTAGGCGTTAACGTCTTTCTCCGTAATCCCGTATATTCTCGTGAGTAACGTAACCTGCGCGAGAATCAGTAGCGGTTCTAGCCGCGTTGGTAACTTAGAGGTCAGGTGAGCCGGTCGCTCAGAAAGCAATGGCAAACTGCTGAGCGTAATCTTGCCTAGTGCATCAACAGCAGCTGAAAAATGCTTATTTTGACTGCAAGGCCCTGTAAGAGATATGAAAAAAAAAAAAAAACATAATATACTCGAGACGCCTAATGCTATGAAAATGTGGTTTTACTGACTGACTTGAGCCATTTTTGTCTTTGGAGCCTAAAACAACGTAAGTAAGTACCACATATTTCATTTTAGTACACTTCCTTATTGTACGAGGGTAAGTTAATAAGTAAGTCACAAATGGTTGTAGAAAAATAACTAAATATGATAACAACTTGAAACCAGCTTATTTGTATACAAAATTTGTCCCTTTATTTCTCAACATAATTTTCACCAACTTTGATGCACTTATCACATAGTTTTATCAGTTTTATCTTAACCCTTAAAAATAAAGTTTGTTCGTTCTTTCGTTCTGTTTACACTGAGAGAGGAGGTTTGAGTCCGTAAGGATTGGGATGGGATATTTCTCCTGTTTATATGTTTACGTTGTTTACATTTGAAAGGCCGGGCCCTGGAGACGTTAACTCCTTCTCTATGATCTATGTATGCTGTTGTTAACAATGATTGATTTATACGGTCGTATCTTTCTTCCCAATGTCGTTTATAGCGTTACTGTTCGTACCTATGTCATTCATCCATGCCTGTTTCTGTTCGTACCTACGTCATTCATCCACATGCGTCGAGTTGCACTTGTTCCTGCAGCGAGGCGCTGTCGCCATTTAGAGGTGGCGGATTCGAATCCCGGTCGGTAACTACAGCTTTCAGATTTTATGTTGTCTAGTGCGTCATCTGGTCTCTTCTTCCTTCTTCTCCTTCTGTGAGCGCCAAACAATACTATGTGTGTTTATTTATGTAACTGTCTCAGTGGCCTCAACGAGTTCCCCAATTGATTTCTTGTGAGTAATACCTGTACAGCATTAGAACTGACCAATCATTTCTCTTCTTTAAATGTTTGTTAATATACTCAACACAGCATTACGGTCCCGTGTGTTTGTGTGTTTGTTATTTGACCTATGCTGGTTTAATATAAATTATAAGACCTATGGTGCTATCTCAATGGTTTGATAAGAATTCTGTCCGTATACCATAGTTGTAGGTTCATGTGTATGATAGACATGACTAAAATGAAGACACTTTTTTGGAGTGTCTAGTTGGTCATGCGTCGAAGTACACTTGTTCCTGCAGGGAGGCGCCATCGTCATTTGGAAGTGGCGAGTTTGAATCCCGGTCGGTAGCTATAGATTTCAAATTTTGTGTTATCTAGTGCGTCTTCTGGTCTCCTCTTCCTTCTTCTCCTTCTGTGAGCGCCAAGCAATACTATGTGTGTTTATTTATTTAACTGTCTCAGCGACCTCAGCGGATTCCCCAATTGATTTGAATTCGAGGGTAGTACTCGCTGGACTGATGTTTGCGTGTGGGATAACTTTCCCTATGTCCAGTGTCCCCCACCATCAGATGAACCCACTCCAACTTCTCAGGTACATGGGTGAATACACGTTCCCCAAGTCAAGGACGAGAAGTCAACATTTTAGTCAATCGGACCTGTGTATGGGTCGAACCCGCTACCCCGCTACCAGCACACCAGAGGTTTAAGAGTGACCGCTCTTATCCATTCTTTCACTGTCGCATATTTCCAGTTGGTTTTAAATAAAAGTTATCTTTTAGTCCAAGGGAAATAACACGCCGCTAATTGCACTAACAAGTTCAGTTCTTTCCCGTGATTTCCTTCAGTAATGGACGACGTGAGAAACGCAAAACTTGAAACTTGTATCAGTTATAATGTTATGTTACTATCCAAATCCTGGCACTTCGGGTATTCCCTTGTGTGCTCAGTCCTTCAATGCAGCAGCAGCCAGCTCAAAGTATCTCCACTCACTGTTCCCATGGGCAGTTGGTTGTAATGTCTCCTGCCTCGTCCTCGAAGACGGCATAGACGAGCTTAGCCAGGCCTCACTCCAAAGTCGTGTAATCGAGCTAGCGTTAGAATCTAATCTATATAGGCCAGTATAGTTGCTTTTTATTTGCACGTGGATTAACTTTCAATGTTACCAGTGTCCCTCGCCATCAGGCGAACCCACCCCAACTTCCATAGTACTTATAATATACCCCCAAGTCAAGGACGAGAAGTCAACATTTTATTTCAACTGACCGATGTTGGGGTAGAACCCATCATCATCATCAAGTGCCCTGCCAGCTGATGTAGGCGATCATGGCTCTCCACAGATCTCGTTAGAATCCAAATATCCAAATAGTGCGGCTAATTCATGATGGTATGCAGGAAAATGGTGAACTGTCTCAGCCCTTTCCTGTCACCAATGGAGTGAAGCAAGGATGTGTCCTGGCACCAACACTGTTCAGCCTCATGTTTTCAGCCATGTTGATGAATGCCTTCGAGAACAATGACATTGGTATAGACATCAACTACTGCATGGATGGAAAGTTATTCAATCTCAGAAGGCTGAAAGCTAAAACCAAAGCTAACAGCTACACCGTCAGAGAGCTCCTGTTTGCTGATGATTGCGCTCTATATGCCAACTTAGCGGCAGACGTGCAACATAATGTTTCAGCTTTCTCACATGCCTGTGCCAACTTTGGGCCCAATATCAACTTGGAGAAGACTGTAGTTATGTACCAGCCAGCTCCAGGGAATAATCACACCGTGCCGAATATCAAGGTGAATGGTCACACACAACGTGTTGTGGACAAATGCACATATCTTGGCAGCACTGTGTCACAAGCTGCCACAATTGATGACGAAGTGATTGCAAGAATCTCCAAGGCCAGCGCGGCATTTGGCAGACTGTACAAGAATGTATGGGACAGTACTGGAATAAGCCTGCAAACAAAGCTAAAAGTCTACAAAGCAGTTGTATTATCCACACTGCTATATGCTTGTGAAACCTGGACTGTTTATCAGCGACACGCTAGGAAATTAAACCACTTCCAAACAGTCTGCCTTAGGAAGCTATTGAAGATTAAATGGCAAGGCAAGATTAGAGACACTGAAGTTCTAGAAAGAGCGTCCATGCCCAGTATCGACACTGTACTAATGAAGATTCGCTGGTCTGGTCACTTGACTCGCATGCCAGATCACAGGCTCCCTAAACGAAGTTTTTACGGCGAGCTGCGTTGTGGTAAACGCCCCCAAGGTGGCCAGAGGAAACGCTTTAAAGACACTGAAGATCTCACTAAAAGATTTTTGAATTCATCATGACACCTGGGAGACTGCTGCTAAAGACCGTAATTCGTGGCGTACATCATTACATAAGGGTGCAGACACTTGTGAAGCAAGCAGGACTGCAAGAGCTTTGAAGAAAAGGCTGGACAGAAAAACCACTGCTGAAGATCCTCTTCCTGGAACGTCAAGCGTTCTTTGCCCACATTGTCAAAGAACATTTCGAGCCAAAATAGGCCTTATCAACCATCTTAGAACTCAAGGCTCCATACTTTCAACCGCACTGGATGAAATGAATGGTCATCATCATTCTTGATGGACAAACAACAGAACCCGCTACCTCAGCTTCAGTACACCGGAAGTTTAAGAGAGAGAGAGAGAGAGAAAGAGAGAGAGAGAGAGAGAGAGAGAGAGAGAGAGAGAGAGAGAGAGAGAGAGAGAGAGAGAGAGAGAGAGAGAGCGATCTTGTCCATTCGGCCACCGTGACCTGCAAAATGAACGTGTATGAACGCAGAAAACTTAAATGAAGCTAATCATAACATGAGAACCAAACAATAATCATAATATGGGAACCGAATACAATACAGCAATTTTTTTCTTGAATGTTCTAGGCACTCTGAAGGAATAAACGAAAGAACTTTATTTTCAAAGGGTTAAGAATTGGGCACTTAGGCCCGTCTGACATTCTGGAAACCGAATACAATACAGCAATTTTTTTCTTGAATGTTCTAGGCACTCTGAAGGAATAAACGAAAGAACTTTATTTTCAAAGGGTTAAGAATTGGGCACTTAGGCCCGTCTGACATTCTGGGAACCGAATACAATACAGCAATTTTTTTCTTGAATGTTCTAGGCACTCTGAAGGAATAAACGGACGCACTTTATCTTCAAGAGGTTAAGAATTGGGCACTTAGGCCCGTCTGACATTCTGGCCTTCTTATCTCTGTGCTCTCATGTATTATTTCATGGATACGTCACTTATGAAGCTAATGTTAGACAACAACAATGACAGCAACAGAAACAACTTGCTTTATAACACAATGGAAAATATGACATAATCAATCATACATGACTCACTGAAACTAATGTTTGACATGACAATCATTAGCAGCTTGGGTAGTTGTAACGTACCACAGTTAGGGCAATATGTATTATATTAGTTGTCCGTAGGTCAGCATGGCCGAATGGATACGAACGCGTATTCTTAAACATCCGGCGTGCAGATACCGAGGCAAGGGGTTCAACCCTACACTGGACAGTTGGAATAAAATGTTGACCTATCGTCCTTGACTTGAGGACGTAAATTACAAGTACCTCAGAAGTCAGAGTGGGTTCGCCTGATGGCAAGTAACACTGGTAATAGAGAGAGCTAATCCACACGCAAAATTCAGTCCAGTACTATTGGAACTAGTGTGTATGGACTATCCTTGCGTTCAAAGCGAGCGAGCACAAAAACCAATAATAATAAATAAATAAACAAATAATGCAGCCAGCGGGATACTGATTACATTGCGATTTGTCTATAATAAATGTGGGTGTAGCACCATGTGCTCAATGTGGGTTAAGGTGGGTGTAACTGGGTCATCCAGTCACAAAACTTTATAAGTGTGTTATCACACAAGAATGTGTAGCCAGTGAAATCAATCAGCATTCATTCATGTTCAGGCGCCTACACACCACTGATCAATAGCTTCCTTAGTGACCCCCAAAACACGCTTAAAAGCGAGGGTACCTCTGCCCCCAAGAAGATAATGAAGTCTGCACAAACATTCCACGTACCTTAACCCCGACATGGAGATCTAGCATTAAATTAGCCTCGGAGATAGGCTGGAGTGGGGAACTACAGACATTTTGAGTTGATAAGAGGGAAAGGGAATTATGTCTACAATGAAGTTGTAATGTCTAGTGAAATAATCGTGCTAACCTAGGCCGGATAAGGGAATGGGAATATCAATTGGCGAACTGTATGAGGCAACTAAGACATTTCATAAATAAGCACACGTGTATTGTGTGGGTGTGTGTGATTTCTTGGCAAGTTTACGTACAGCAGTTTGCCATTGCTTTCTGAACGGCGGGAATCCATACCATTGTTTAAAAATCAGCGCAAGTCGGCTCTGTGACGAATGGGTTACGAATGCAATTCGTAATCCAGCATACCGCGTTCGAAACACTGCTACGAGCCATATGGAAGCAGACTATCTTGATTTGGTTTACACGCAATGCATGAGTGCCATTCATTCAGAAAGCAATGGCAAACTATTGAACGTAAACTTTTCCAGGAATCACAAATAGCCAAAAAATGCTGGAGTCGACTGCTACGTCTTGTAAAGGATGTAAACTAACTTTATTTTTATTGTTTGCCACTCAAACAAGTCCTGTCTTTTTCACTTTTCACATTGGGCAGTGGGGAGCATTTTGTGTGATATTTACTGGCACAGGAACGGAGCATAATGGGGACGACCCGTTGCTGTGAAGTTGGAACTGTGACTAACTAACTAACTAACTAACAAGTAGAAAAAAAAATAGACTAGAGGATGCACTAGATAACATTAACATCGAAAGCTTTAGTAACCCCTCCCGGATTCAAACCTGTCACTTCCAAAGAACGACAGCGTCTCGCTGCAGCAATAAGTGAACTTCGACACATGACCAGCTCATGATCATCATCATGATCATCATGATGATGATGATCATCATCATCATCATCATCATCATCATCATCATGATCATCATGATCATCATGATCATCATCATCATCATCATGATCATCATGATCATCATCATCATCATCATCATCATCATCATGGGCCATGCTGATAAGCGATCTCACACGATCACCAGAGTCGTAAATCAGCTCAGTTTCTTGTCTCGACCATACCACGTGGCGAAGCCATTCAAGTATTTATTTCTCTGCCTTCCCCTTGCTGTTTTCCCCTCAATCTTGCCAGTTGTCACCAAGTTCTCCAATGTATTTTTTCTCATAACGTATCCAAAAAACTTTGACAGTCCATATTTAATTTCTCTAATCAATTTACGGTTTTAATTTGTTTCTTGTAGGACTTGGTCATTGGTTTTTATGTCTGTCCACGGAATTATCTACATTTCCCTCAAAAACCACATTTCCACTGCCATCAGATGTTTTTTAGCTTGTCTGCTCACTGTCCACGCTTCACATCCATACAAAAATACAGGCTCTACCAACTGGACACCACTTAAGAAATGTGTCTTCATTAGCCAGGTCTATCATTCTCCCGGTGGTGTAACTACAGCTTTCAATTTTATGTTGTTTAGTGTGCCGTCTAGTCTCCGCTTCTTTGTTTTGTGGGGCTGGTCTGGTTCGCTAGATCAGTTCCGCGTCTAGCGTTCGTTGTCTCGGATGGCTGTGTGAGGTGCACCAAAATGGGATCTTCCCAGCCAACGTGAGTTAGCGAGGCAGGCGTTTCAAGAATGTAACCGCATCGTGCAGCCTGGGTCGTGGTTTGGTCGGGCAAAAGAGCAAAATTTGTACGACCGTTCGACAAAGTCTCGATAAGCGCCCACTCTCTCTCGATGAGTAGTGGGCCTGCAGTCAGTAAGCTGGTATAGCTTTTATTTTCGGTCAGTCCTGCCGGCGTAGCTTGAAAGCTCGTCGGTAGGCGTCCAGTGGTTTTGCATGTATCACCTTGTATCGGGAGGGCGCGCTTTAGCGATGCTACTCTTGGCTTGCGTGTGCGTGAATAGTCCGTCTGTCCGATAGATATCTGGTTGATCCTGCCAGTAGTCATATAGCCAACGTGAGTTAGCGAGGCAGGCGTTTCAAGAATGTAACCGCATCGTGCAGCCAGGGTCGTGGTTTGAGCGGGCAAAAGAGCAAAATTTGTACGACCGTTCGACAAAGTCTCGATAAGCGCCCACTCTCTCTCGATGAGTAGTGGGCCTGCAGTCAGTAAGCTGGTATAGCTTTTTTTTTTCGGTTAGTCCTGCCGGCGTAGCTTGAAAGCTCGTCGGTAGGCGTCCAGTGGTTTTGCATGTATCACCTTGTACCGGGAGGGCGCGCTTTAGCGATGCTACTCTTGGCTTGCGTGTGCGTGAATAGTCCGTCTGTCCGATAGATATCTGGTTGATCCTGCCAGTAGTCATATGCTTGTCTCAACTTTAGCAATGCTACTCTCGGCTTGCGTGTGCATGAACGTCTGTCCGGTCAGTCGCCATGTGCACATTTGCGCTGGAGAGGCTCAACCGTAAATCGGGAGATCTGCTCGCAACTTAGACGAGCAGCATCTTTTGTGGGCAGTTTCTCGCCTCATGTTTGTGTGTGGTCTGCTCTGGCGGTCAGTCCGTCTTCGGTGAAGGAAATCGTGTTGATCCTATAAGTAATCATACGCTCATTGCTTGTCGCTACGCTTGTCTTAAAACTGAAAATCAAAGGAATTGACGGAAGGGCCCGAGGCTCCCGAGAACCAATATAAACAGGGATAACTGGCCGTGGCAGCCTAACGTCCACTGCATCTGTGTCCGTCTTCCAGTCGTCTTGCCATGCTCGCCACTGGAGCCAGACGGATACAGACGAGGGGGCGGGGGCGAGGGTGTTGCGCGACCACCTCCTCGCTATACAAAACCAAAGCGCAAGTCATTCGTTCCTCATCAAATCAAAGATGTAGTGTAATGAATGGTCATCGTCAATGAATGGTCATCGTCAATGAATGGTCAACGTCATTCATGATGGACGAACATCGCTTCTTTGTTTTACTTCTATGAGTGCCAGTGTTCTTGTTCTTGCTTCTTTCTCTTCTTCTTTCTTGTTCTTCTTGTTTCTTGTTCTTCTTGCTTCATGTTCTTCTTGCTTCTTGTTCTTCTTATTCTTGTTCATGTTGTTTCTTGTTCTTCTTGTTTCTTGTTCTTGTTCTTCTTATTTCTTATTCTTCTAGTTTCTTGTTCTTCTTGTTTCTTGTTCTTGTTCTTCTTGTTTCTTGTTCTTGTTCTTCTTATTTCTTATTCTTCTAGTTTCTTGTTCTTCTTGTTTCTTGTTCTTGTTCTTCTTGTTTCTTGTTCTTGTTCTTCTTGTTTCTTGTTCGACTTGTTTCTTGTTCTTCTTGTTTCTTGTTCTCGTTCTTCTAGTTTCTTGTTCTTCTTGTTTCTTGTTCTTGTTCTTCTTGTTTCTTGTTCTTCTTGTTTCTTGTTCTTTTTGTTTCTTGTTCTTCGTGTTTCTTGTTCTTCTTGTTTCTTGTTCTTCTTGTTTCTTGTTCTTCTTGTTTCTTGTTCTTCTTGTTTCTTGTTCTTCTTGTTTCTTGTTCTTCTTGTTTCTTGTTCTTCTTGTTTCTTGTTCTTCTTACTCTTGTTCGTGTTGTTTCTTGTTTTTTTTTTTTCTTGTTCTTCTTGTTTCTTGTTCTTCTTGTTTTTGTTCTTCTTGTTTCTTGTTCTTCTTGTTTCTTGTTCTTCTTGTTTCTTGTTCTTCTTGTTTCTTGTTCTTCTTGTTTTTTGTTCTTCTTGTTTCTTGCTCGTCTTGTTTTCGTTGTTTTTGCTTCTTGTTCTTACTGTGTTTGCTGTTCTTGTTCTTCTTATTTCATTTTCGTTTTGTTCTTATTTTTCTTGTTCTTGCCCTTCTTTTCCCCCTTCTCCTCTTCATCTTCTTCTTCTACTACTTCGTCTTTTACTTCTTCATCTCCCTACCTCTCAACTAATTCCTTCTATCGCTCTGTTCCGATCCCCTCCTTTCTTTCTCCAATCACCAAGTTTTCGCCCACGTTATCACAACACTAATGGTACTACAGTACACCTGACACTTGCCAGGTAATACATGCAAGCATAGATTACCCTGCGCGGATCTAACCCTTTCAACGCCTCTTTGTATGTCAGTTCCGATACACCAGGCACACCGCCATGTACAAAATCATGCAATATGCAAATGAAACGATTTCTATTTTTGTTGCTCGACACGTTGTGCAGCATTTGTGTGCCTAGAGTTTATGTGTTTCAGTGTGAACCAAACATAAATTAATCCGTGTTTTTACTGTGATTTTACTAGCATTGTACAAGTATTTTGCATATTAATCGATGCATTACAATACGTAATAAACAAATACGGGTGCGTGTGTTGCAGAATGTTTTAAAACCGGCGCTGTGGCTTAGGCAATAGTCAGAAGCGTAGTTTCATTATTCCCCGACATACGGAGTCCAGGGTTCGAAATTAGCTGCAGAGGATTTGGAAACAGACTTTAGTATATTTTTAAGCGTCGCACAGTGTTTGAGAAAGTTGAAAGTGAGCTACATGTTCTTTACATGACGTCGCAGTCAACCCCATCATTTATTGATTGTTTATGATTTTCTAGGAACTTTTACGTTCAGTAATTTGACGATATTGGTTGTTCGCATCAGCAGAAGACAGTTGACATTCTTTGGGCATGCCTTGGCAATGGAGAAGCTGGAGTGTGTGGTCACAGCGGGAAAGCAAGAGGGGATAAGAGACAGGGGGAGACAAAGAGGGAAGATGCTGGACAGTTTAATATCATGGCCTGGATGAGCATCAGTATCAGAAATGATTGGCAGTACATAAGACGGAGAGCTGTGGACATACATTATCACCAAGGCCACACGGTCTGGACTAGAAAATATGAGCAAGAAGAAGAAGAAATTTACTATTGCCTTCTGATCAGCCGACGCTCATACAATTGTGAAAACCAACGCAAACTGATCTGCTCCTCGATGCTGGAACAGGTGGGCTGATGATAATTGTGCCAACCTTCAGTGCATCACGTTAGACAGTTCAATCTTGTGGACCCAAGGGTCTGTCTGCTGCAGTTTGTGCCAGTCCGCTTCAAATGATCATGGCAAGTATCTGCGCACTCTAACTCTGTGTGTTGAATTCCCTGTCCATGGCAGTGCATGAAGGAAGGTGAATTGACATATTTGGACGAGCTTGGGAGCAGCGGAGAGGTGACTCCAGAAACGAATGTTGCGGATACCTTGGACTGCTAGAATAATTAACATCTGGAGGAGGATAATGCAAGTAGAACAATTAATATCATTATCATCCAGTGCTTTGCCGACAGGCGTGGGCGATCATGCTTCTTCATAAATTACGATCTCCGACGTCATGGATCAGTTCGTGTGTTGACTCCCTTCCGTGCCATGTCATAAGACTGTCAATAATATTTTCACAATGTCTTCCTCTATTTCTCTTTCCGCAAATCTTTCCGACTGTCACAACATGTTCCAGTCTTTGTCTTCTCATAACATGGCCAAGAAACGATGACTGCCTCTTTCTGATGTTTGTGATAAGTTGTATTTGCGACTCAAGTTTCCTTAAAAGTTCCTGATTGCTTTTTTTTTTTTTTAATTTTCAGCTTTCTTCTATAAAATCACATCTCCAAACTCCAAAGCCTCCATGGACTTTTTCGCCTGCTTACTAAATTGTCCAGGACTCGCAGCCGTATGTTAAAACTGGTTCTATGTAACATGCAAGAATTGTTTTTCTGACTTTCAAGGACAGTGACTTATTGTACAAAATGTTCTTCATTTCATAGAATGCAGTTTTTGCATGTCCTATTCTGCTCATGATCACAGTAGTGTATCTTCCATCTGATGTTATCTATGTGCCTAGATATCTGAATTTCTGCACTTTCCCCCAAAATAACGCCCTGTACTTTAATTGCACATGTAGGCACACTCTGTTTCTTTGATATCACCATTACTTTTGTCTTTCTATTATTAAAACTAAGACCCAGTTTTTCACTGTTCACAACCACTGTGTCTATCATTTCCTGGAGATTGTTCTGACTTGTTAAGTCGGTACCATCAGCATAACGTAAGTTATTTATGTCCACCAACCAGAATCCCTGACATATTTTCTGTAGATCTCATTATATGTTCACTGTACAATGAGAACAAATCAGGCGACAATACACAACCTTGTCTGACGCCCTTCCTTATGCACTGAAATGATCCTACATGGTTTTTGATTCCTATGACTACTGTTTGCTGTCAATATATATTCTTTATTATTCGCAAATCTTTACCGTCAATGTTCTCTTGCTCTAGTAACTGTATTATTTCTTCGTGTTTCACATTATCAAATGCTTTTGTGTAGTCTATGAAGCGTAAGTACAGATCTGTTTTTACTTCTATAGCATTTTCTAATAGTGTCCTGAGAATATAAATAGCGTTGTTTGTGCCCTTTCCCTCCACAAATCCACATTGCTCATCACTAATTTCTTATTTAATCTCGTTTCTTATTCTTGTCATAATTATTCTAACAGCTTTGTCATGTGACTCATACGACTTATTGTGCGATGCTCTTCGCATTCTAAGGTGCCTGGTTTCTTTGGCAGAGCTATAAATAATATACAATTATCAGAAAAAAGAGAAACAGCAGGCTTTGTTCATGTAATGAGAAGGTAGGTTTTGGAAAACATTCTGATGACTGGAAAGGTCAGAGGGAGAAGAAGCAGATCGAAAGAGATGATCATGGATTGTCCGAGACGTGGCATGGATGGATGTCATCAACAGGGTGGATCCGGGGCAGCAGGGACCCAGCTATGTGACAGAACATGAAGGCCTACCCCAGATGGCAGGGCACTTGATGATAGTGATGATGAAGCAACTACGGTCCTATTTTAATCTTGTACTCGTTTTTCTGAACAGGACAACAGAGCAGTTCTACGTACAATATATCTTAGGCAATGTAAAGTAACAATAGCTTCGGATAGAATGAGTTAAAGTAACAATAGCTTCGGATAGAACGAGTTAAGTAACAACTGCTTTGGATAGAATGAGTTACAATAACAAATGTACGGACGCAGACATACATGCACGTATAATGGCTGTGTGGGCTAGGAAATCACACAGATACTGCCGAGGGTTCGACGTGCGTGCCCTCACCGTTCGCTACGGGAGAAAAAGCCTAGCCAACTTGTCCTCCGAGTTCTCGGGCCTAGACATGCGATGGTGCTGCTGGCACATGACACACCCACAACAGGCTCTCGCTGGGTGGCTTGAACATGACATTCACACACACACACACACACACACACGCACACACACACACATCATCATCATCACTTGCCGTATCGACTATGGTTCTCCACATTTGGCGATCTCACACGTGTGTTGACTCCTTTCCGTTCTATGACATAAATATGACTGTCACAAATTTTCTCACGCTGTCTTTCCCTATCTTTCTCTTTCCACAAATCTTTCCGGCTCTCAGAACATGTTCCAGTTTTTGTCTTCTCATTATGTGGCCGAAACAATAAAATGAAGACTGTCTCTTTCTGATGTTTGTGATTAGTTGTCTTTGCGACTGTGCCTCCCTCAAAACGTTCAGATTGCTCATTTTGGCTGTCCAAGGAATTTTCAGCAATCTTCTATTCTTTCATAAAACCACATTCAAAGACTTCAAGGATTGTTTTCCTTTGTGTACGAATTGTCCAGGATTCGCAGCCATACACACAGTTTGTGATGGCAGCGATGTAAAACGTGAGCAAAATACTGCGTTCATAATAAGATTGTGTTCCAACAGAATTTGAACCAAACACAATACAATCTAATTTCGAAGCAATCCAAACACTCGATAACAGTGGATTGAAATAGTTTTCAATAATCAATATTATTGTGAAGTTTAAACATCAGTATTCGTATTTAAATATTCAAATGCTGTGAAGTTTATTTTGATATACAATTCCACACAAATACCATATGTTTATGAAGTACTGTGTCTTAGAAATCTATGCAACGAAAAGTATCTTCGATCAGACTATAATAAGAACCGTGTTTTCCAACGAAGTCACAACGACAATGTCTTCATTGTCGTTACCTGTAAGTGCTGTCAATTTTGATGACCGAGAAAATACCGCTAGCATCGCTAGGGACTCAGAGAGAAAAATGTCCAGAGATATGTCTGCAAGCACTGTCAGACATGATGAACTACCAAATGTTGCTAGGAACGAAGAGGATGTTGATCGAAAAATGTCCAAAGCTATGTCTGTAAGTGCTGTCAATCACAGCTACGTACTAAATGTTACAAGCAGCGACATGGATAAAGCGAGAACAATGTCAAGAGATAAGAGCTCAAAAAACAGGTATTAGTGACCCTTTGTGTGATTGTGTAAATATTGGTATCGATTATCATAATCACAATTTGGATATATTTCATACCATAATAATCTTATGTCGTTCGTATCTGTGTTAACTGGCCTATTGTGATTTTTTGTTTGTTTGTTGCATATCCTATTTACAGGATATCGCTGTCAATACCAGCATTTTACTGCTGTTGTTGATGTCTTGGCTAGTTTACGTTCAGTAATTTGCCATTGCTTTCTGAACAACCAGCTTCCATACAACACGTTAAAGCCCCAGCGCGACAAGGGCTGCTGCCAATTGTAATTACTCATTTGTTATTACCATTACATTCATGAGGTAGTTAGATTTTTTTGACAACATTCATCTCAACGTGTCAGTTTTATGGACTGTTTTTATCTTCAGTGGCTTAATTCGTGTTACTATTCAGCTCTTATTGTCTATAATTGTATTTACAAATTGATAGATAAAACCCGAAGCTTTTATGTAAGTGTTCATTACGCATCTCTGGATTATGAGAGACTGGACGTTGTCGCATACTTTGCAGAGCCGAAGGAAAATTATAACATAATAATTATATCATCTTTAATTTCATTGTCTATCCTTACGTTGTTCCTTCTAGGAACGTTCATTTACCAACCCTTTCAAATTAGTAGCAATAATACAAGGCCAATCTTCAATAGCCGGTCTCCGTGACGAAAGAGTTACGAAAGCGATTCGTAATTCTGTATACCCGCGATCGAAACACAGCTTTGCACGATTTGGCAGCAGACCGCGTTGCGTTGGTTTCGCGTTGGTATCGGTGCCGGTCGTCCAGAAAGCTATGGCAAACTACGACAGAAAGGCTGGTGTTGACTGCAATGTCCTATAAAGGATATGCAAAAAAATTCTTCAGTACCGTAGCTCTGTAATTTCATTTTTGCAGAACATGATCACGGGTCGGGCTAAACTAAACAATAGCATATGTCGCGGAAGATTTCCCTCTGTCACGCGGTACAAACGGTTTAGAAAAAAACCACATTAGCCTATAACAGAAGAGGTAATTTTATCGCTCCTTTTTTCCAAACGCTTGTTTACAACAAGTATAGAAACACTGTATGTAGTAGTTACTGGCTCCTTCTTAACGCATTGAGGGCGTATTTGCTAAATGGTGCTGTTCCCATATGTTTTAAGACAAAACGGCGCTCGACCGGAGGTGCGACCAACAGCAGGATGGCTGCCTTTACTTCCAGGATCATTTCTTTGTACCCGTGTTGTTGAGACACTTGAGACATTATGTACCGGTCAATCTGACAATATTGTAGTTGTTAATTTCCCCTGACTTTATTAATGGAGCATAGGATTTCAACTGTTATACACTTCGTTTACTTATTTGGTTGACTTTAGTTTAATACTGACTGTATTAGCCCGAAGTTTTTATCGCTTGTTTATTTATTCTAGTGCTGCAATTAAGTTATGTTGTCCTGATTTCCTCTCATTAGTACTTTTCCTTTATGTTATTATTGCTAGTTAATACACACAAGCGTATTCTTGGCGGCGGGTATAATAAGATTTGAGGGGGGGGGGGGGGGTCGGTTGGAGGATGTGTGCGTGTGGATGTGGAGATGTATGAAGGTGGGGGGATGTGTGGGTGGGTATGGATGTGTGGATGCATACATGTGTGCCTGGGTTTGTGTGTGGGTGGGTGGGGGGATATGTGTGGGGGGATGTGTGGTGGATGGAAGATGTGTGTGTGTGTGTGTGTGGGGGGTGTGGGATGTGTGGGTTGGGGGATGGGTGGATGGATGGGGGAATGTATGTGCCTGTGGGTATGTGTGCGGTTTGTTGGTGGATGTGTGTGGGTGGGGGAATTTGTCTCATAACATGGTAACATGCATTGTATATGTTTACAAAATTCATTTGACAATGTTGTTTTCCTATGTGAATGCACTATGCACTGATGAACGAAAGATGAGTGATTGAAAGGGCCGAATGTAAGACGGGCCTGCATGCCCAATTTGTTACCCTTCGAAAATAAAGTTCGTTCGTTCGTTCGTTCGTTCGTTCATTCCCAGATCATTCTGCTAGTTATCAGGTACACATCTGGGCCGGGGTGGCAGCGTTAGCGGAGTGGCTAGCTTGCTAGCCTGGATGTCATATGTTCGAATCCTCTGTGAGGAAGAAATCGTTTTCAAACTTACCCCGACTCCGAGGTCGACCCAGCCTAAAATAGGTCCAAAGAAATGCGACTGGAGATAAAGGCGGTAAGAATGATATTGACCACGCCATACATCGAGTATCGTTTGGTGTTTAACAAAATAGGCCGTGCACCATAAACCCAATATTCCCTCATTACCTGGGAAAGGGCTCTTTATCCTACTTAAATATGAGTCGACCCCAGAGCCGTAAAAGGTACCATAGAAGACCCAGAAGACATGAAAACAGACCATCAAGATCAAGACATGTCTGGAGGAAGGATGGCGACTGGTAATCATCCCTTAAGGAAACAACACCATAAGACGGGGCGGGTACACAATTACGCCAGGCCTTAACAAGTGTGCGACTTTGTCCAGACAACGTAAAACCACAAGGATGAAACGAACACAGTCACAACTATTCAAACATTTTCAAGGAAGCAGATATACGCAGCTCCATTTACGAAAGAAGAAGTATGAGATACACTATAAGGGCCACGACTATAACGAAATCGATAAGTTCACGGTTGAACGGGGCCATTCGTCTCAAGAACTGATCTGAACTTAAAGAGCCATAATGGTTAAAACATAGAATCCTACCACAGTTAGGGATTTGAACCAAGACGTTCTTGGCCAAATACAATAGTCCTCTGGTTCATTGTTCTCACGACACGGCCCATTGCGATGTTTGGCTGTTCACCAAGCTAACATACTGCTGAACAGGACTCGATTTGAGTCAAGAGGGAAGCGACGGCCAGGTTGTCCTACACTCCCAAAGAGGCTGTTCTCAAATGCTTCCAACAAAGAAACGCACTAACCACTATGACATCGCGCCTGCAAGTTGATTGGTACACCCCGATAACATAGATTCCCATTATGAACGATTCCCGCCAACCAGTTTTCCCCCGTCTGCATATTCAGATCTTGGGAAACTATGAACCGAATAGCGAGTGTTTAGCCCAGTTATGGTTTTTGATTTAGTATTGATCTGCCGTGCAATGATTAGGTTGAGTCACGTGATCTTGTGTTCAGTGGAAATGCTTCGGAAGGCTTACGCCAAATGGAAAATATATTGACTGCACCAGGATTTAATATCAGGGAAAGGGACAATGACACCTGGTCGGTTGTGAATCAGTAGCGATATAAGGAGTGCGCGGTCCAGTGGTTTCGATATTTCGCTTCATTTAACATAACACATAGACAAAATATCACAATCTATAGAAACGAGACGATAATGAAGCATGTATGTGAAGGGACATTATGGCCTATTTATTGAGAATGAAATAAACTAAATGTTATTTAATGTGGTGAAAAATAAGTTCGCAGATATTGATCTGCACTCATAGAGGTAGAGGGCAGAAGAAGCTGTTAGATTACACACTAGATAATAGAACTATTGAAATCTAGAGGCCAACACAGAGATTTGAGCCTGCCAAGTTTTCCCCGAAGTGATTTGGCATCACAGCTGATGATCATAACTGGGCACGGATTTATCTATCCTGGACATTGTTGTCAAAGACCGAGTTCACAAAACCACCCAGATCAGTGTGGAAAACGAAGGAAAACCACCACAACATCTAATAAGAATAAGTGTTTGAGCAAGTCAAACATCGGGAACTAGAGTAGTGACATGCTGAGTATCAGTTATCAGTTATCAGTTATCAGTAGGGGTATCTTCATTGCACTCCGGACATGTCCATAGGTGCTCAGATCCTCCCCCCCCCCAGCATATGCATCAGCGTCCGGTGGCTAATAGTGCCAGTTCTGTGTTGGTTGACGAGGCGCTTTGTTTTCCCGACGTACCTCTCGCGTCTGGCTGTGCCGATTCTTACTCCCAGGTCTTTCATCCGGAACAGCGATGTGGAATCACTGACGTCAAAGTCCTCTGTTCTCGCCATATCTTTAAGGACGTTAATAACATCGGCACGATCCATGGGCTGGCCATCTACAGTGGGTGCAGAGCCAGCCAGTTTGTCAGCTCGTTCATTTCCCTCGACTCCCGCATGTCCCGGGACGAAGATGAAGGTGACTTTACGGACAACAGACTTCCGCAGCGATTCAGTCCACTGTCTACGTACAGATCCAGCTTCGACCTTCTGAATCATGCTCATTGAATCACTTAGTACACACACGTTGGTATAATGCTGTGATTCCAGCCATATGAAAGCCTGTGTAACTGCCATCACCTCCATAGTCATGCTGCTCGTGGTCATAGGGTGGGCACCACTGGATTTTTGAACGGTTCGGTCCGCTGAACGGGCTGTAAATGCCCACGCACTTCTCTGCTGCTTTACAACAGATCCATCTGTATAGATGAGCACTTCGGGGCTATCTGAGTGTTCATAGATGAGCGCGTTAACCTCTGCATTGACAGCGGCAGGGTTCTGCTCTCTGCACCGTCTGTCGAGTGTGATAATGCAGGAGAAAGTACACTTAAAAGCTGGAGGCACCGGCACCCATTCCTTGCCGGGTTTGATGCTGGTAAGACTGCAGACCTGTCTGACGACATCTTTCACCCGACCCATCCATGATTTGCCCCTCTTTAGCCTGTCACCCTTTTCTCTGAATATAGCGCCATGCAGAGGGTGCTGCTCATCTGCACTTATTTTTAAGTATGCACGAGCTCTCCAGATCTTGATCCTGTGTTCCATTGTCGGGAAGTCAAGGAGGTGTCTCATTGCTACACAGCTGGTGTCTCTCGTGCAGCCCAAAATGATGCGCATGGCTTCGTTTTGTACCTTTTCAAGTCTTCCAATCTGTGTAGGGCTGACAGTGAGGATGGCCAGGGCATACTCGATGCGTGAAAGCACAAGTCCCAGGAACAGACGTATTAGCAGTCTTTGCTCGATATTGGCAGTCGCCATGACTCTCATTGCTGACAAACCTTTTCGAGCCTTCGTTATGACATAATCGACATGATCTCTGAAGGACAGGCTACGATCAAGCCTCACGCCAAGATATGTCATTGACTGGGTTCTACTCAAAATGCTCCCATCCATTTTTACTGCCGGCAGGTCTGTTTTCACAATGTGGTTGTTTAGTGAGAACCATGTAACCGTTGCCTTTGCAGGGTTGACAAGGGCATCGGCATCAGCACACCATGAGGAAATTCGATCTAGTTTGCCCTGCATATCATTGGCAACCACCTGTCTATCTCGACCCTGTCGATAGACGAGGATGTCGTCAACGAGTGACAGAGTCCTACCCTCCCGTCCAACTGTTGTTCAGTGATCGGCACCGTATACACGTTGAATAGTACTGGTGACAGTGGTGAACCCTGCGGCAATCCTGGACATATCGTTATCGGCTCGACATGCTGAGTAACTTGGTGCAAGCCTTCTAACTGGACAACCTGATACAATATTCTATGATATCTGTTATCTGTCGGGGTATTATCATTGCACCCCTTGTCATTTACTTAGACACCCCTTCTCCCAACAAATAAATCAGCGTCCGACGGCTAAGAGTGCCAGTTTTGTGTTGGTTGATGAAGTCCCTCGCTCTCCCGATGTGTCTCGCGTGTCTGGCCGTGCCAATTCTTACTCCTCTCTCTCTCTCTCTCTCTCTCTCTCTCTCCTCTCTCTCTCTCTCTCTCTCTCTCTCTCTCTCTCTCTCTCTCTCTCTCTCTCTCTGACATTCTAGACAATGATGTGGATTCACTAGCGTCAAAGTCCTCCGCTCCCCACATCTCTCTAAGAGCATTAATAACGCCGACTAGATCCATGCACTGGCCATCTGCAGGGGGTGCAGAGCCAGCCAGTTTATCAGCTCGTTTATTTCCCTCAACTCCCGCATGTCCCAGAACGAAGATGAAGGTGACTCTACGGACAACAGACCTAAGCAGCAATGATATGATTATATGTAATATGAAAACAGTTAATAAATACATAAAAGGATTATCTTTTATTTCATAACAAAACAACACCGACGTCTGCGTTTCTGAACCTGGTTCGGTATATTCCTTAAGTAGCATACCAGATATGTAATTATCACGACGGAGATCTTCACCATTCATACATTTCCAGACTTTCTGATAGAGACTGATAACGTTTCGATCTGTCCTGAGTGTAATGACATAGTTTTTCTTGCACCCACTTTACAGGTCATGAGTATGCAGTGCAACCCCACATTTTAGTTGATCAATCGGCACTTGATAGGTTATCTGATCAATATTACGTTGCTGCTTAAACTTCTCGTGACGTTTCCCTAGTACAGTCAGATGCGAAGAATACAAACCAACGGATCTGTGGTTAAAGGGAACTGGGTAGCTCAACCATGACAAAGCACTCTCCCATTTTTTGGCATCGGATTCAGACTTTCTCAGCCAAATACAATTGTCCTCTAGTTCATTACCCCCCCCCCCCCCCCCCCACCCCACTCTCGCGACATGGCTCCTTGCGATGTTTGGCTGTTCACCAAGCTAAAAATATTCATTCATGAAAAGGACTCGATTTAAGTCAGGAGGAGACATTATGTCGAAAGCAGCGGTAACGTTGTACTCCATTCATAAAGAGATCTCCCTTGAAGACTTCCAACATTTGTGAAATGTGCCCACAATCTCATGGAAAGTATTTTGAGGAAGATTATTTTTGAGACCTTCAGGCGGGTAATTATATATTTTCAGACCAAAAGTCTGACATTATGTAAATAGATCTCGTAAGTTCGTGCGTGTATACATAATTGATAATATTTCCATAGTCACACCACTTACGTGAACGAGGAAGGCAAGGGAAAACCACATGATATTTCCAAGAATACGATGTTGAGCACGTCAGAGATTTAGAATCCAGAGATGGAATTTTCAAACATTCACGACAGTCCTTAGGCTGAGCAGTCTTACGCAACACTACCTTAGTTATCTTATAAAATGCCCTCTTTGATATATCCGACAATGGTGTGATGCAATTGAGGACTCCATCTACACAACCTGGCGTATCTGACAATGGGTTGATTCATTTGAAGACTCCATCTGCACAACATGGCGTATCCGACAATGGGTTGATGCATTTGAAAACCCCATCTCTCTCAACATGGCGTATCCGACAATGGGTTGATGCATTTGAAACCTCCATCTCTCACAACCTGGCGTATCTGACAATGGGTTGATGCATTTGAAGACTATCTGAACAGCATGACGTTCCTTTCGGCTGAAACATTTCCTCTCTCCCACAGTGTGATGGGCAGCCCCAGTTTGTTTCGTGTCTCGCCTGCACGCATCATTGAATCGTAGTTCTACACCTGATCGTTTCATCTTATTCTTCTTGTACTTTGCGGTGTCGAGGTGAAGTACGAGAAGAAGTCAATAAGTAGGTCACAACTGGCTGTAGAAACATAACTAAATATGTGGTTGTTTCGGGATTTGAAATTTAAATATTGAGCACAACCCACTATTGGCAACGCCGATCACATTCTGGTATGAACCTAAGGTCTATCCACGTCAATATGGAAGCACTATACTCGAGTTTCGCTCTCGTTTGAGCTCGTCAGTAGTGCATATCTGACGAGCTCAAACGAGGGCGAAACTCGAGTATAGTGCTTCCATATTGACGTGGATAGGCCTTAGGTTCATACCAGAATGTGATCGGCGTTGCCAATAGTGGGTTGTGCTCAATATTTAAATTTCAAATCCCGAAACAACCACATAATCAATTGATTATTGCTCACTGGATTTAGGAGGCCTGGTGTTCCTTGCCAGTGAGAAGTCCTGATCGTTCGGGTCCCATCGATTGACGGACGTCGGTCGCGGCGATTGGGCAATCTTGAGCATAGCCTACGATGGGTAGCGTTGTGATATACTGTTGTGATAATTTGGTGTGTCCAGTGTGTGCCGCGTGGTTACACACCCACTTCACACGCGTGATCCGGGACTGTTTCCGGATCCGGTCAGGGATATGCACTACTGACGAGCTCAAACGAGGGCGAAACTCGAGTATAGTGCTTCCATATTGACGTGGATAGGCCTTAGGTTCATACCAGAATGTGATCGGCGTTGCCAATAGTGGGTTGTGCTCAATATTTAAATAACTAAATATGATAACAACTTGAAACCAGTTTATTTTTATACATATATTGTCCCTTTATTTCTCAACATAATTTCCATCAACGTTGATGCATTTATCCCATCGTTTTATCAGTCCTCCCAAACCGGCTGCATAGAACTGCGTGCTCTGTTTTCTAAACCACGTTTTCACTTCACATTCAACTTCGTCGTCATACGCGAAATGTCTCCCGCCAAGGTGGGTTTTCAGTGGGCCAAAAAGGTGGATATCGCTAGGAGCTACGTCGGGGCTGTAAGGTGGATGTTCCAGAACTTCCCACCTTGGTTGGTTAATTTTCTCCTGAGTTAATCCAGCTTTATGTGGTCTGGCATTGTCATGAAGTAACAACATTAATATAGTCAGCAGTCCTGGACGTTTTCTTCGAATTGCATCATTAAGCATCGATAGAACTTCACAGTACGATTCAGAATTCACATTGTCACCTTTCTTCTTGAAATTGGTTAAAACCACTCCTTCACAATTCCCAGAACACTGTCAGCATAACCTTCCCTGCTGATGGCGTAACCTTGAATTTTTGGACACAAAGCGAAGAAGGGTGTTTCCATTGCATTGAAGCACGCTTTGATTCGGGCTGGTAGTGATTGACGTAGTAATCCTTTATTACTTTAGTGTCGTCCCTGGAGTGAGGGGAATCAACACCCACAATTTTTATTAACCCAATATTATTGTCATAGAGAAACCACCAGAATCCGTCCACAAAACTCCGTCGGTCTGTCGACACCTCTTTCTTACTCTCACTCACCCCTGGATCATGCCCCCTCTCATTCTCCCGCAACACAACATACTCAGCATCTCTAGCTTTAACAAATAAATACAACAAATAATTTATTAAAGCAAAAAGTATGTGTGTGAGAAGTGTGTGTGTGTAATGTGTAGAATGTGTGTCGAATATGTTAATGTGTATGAAGAATCAGACCAGTGAATCAGAACCATAGTCTGTTACATCACTGTGCTGAGCACACAACAGCACCATGTATTCCGGACAGAAAACCTCACCCAGATGATGTTTCTCCGGCGACTTTCTCCGATAACTCTCGAACAAACAGGATGCTGGTCATCAATGATAGACAATGTCAAATCTTGGTCTTCACTCTAGCACACACTATGAATTTACTCTGTTCAATAATGTTCGTTGATCAGAGAATCTTTCAAAATATCTTAAATGTCACCTGGGAAAATCTGAATGTTCATAAGTCACTGGTTATGAGATTTTCCCCATATTAAACGAACAATCTATTAATGTTCCAGGTAGTTATGTATATTGGTATATGTGTTATTTATAGTGTTCTGAATCTTCGGTGATGTAACATATCACTCAAGAAAAAACAAATCCCACATATGTTCATCAAGTCCTGCCATCCCACAGAATTGTGTGACTTACGTATTGACTGCAGACCAACTAGGTCATGAGCCCCGTGTACAAGCCTCTCAGTAACCTCTGTCTTCAATCCGTGAGCCATCATATTCTTTAACTTTGATACTAACTTCTTGGTAGTATATCGTAGCATCATCAAGTGGAACCTGTTGAATAGAGAATCCCCTGGTGAGAGCAACTCAATTCTGACCTTAATTAGGTGAGTGTAGGCCGATAGCAGCACTCAGATCTTTAACAGAGAACCGAACTCTGTCATACGGCCAAATAGCTCATCACATTGGTCTGAGACATGGTGAGACAAGGAAAGATTAAAGGAAACGGGTAGAAACCCAGCAGATGCCCTACTGGAAGATCCTACCATTTCACATTCCCTTCATCCCTCCCAGCCATCCTCAATCTCTCTAATTATTATCCCACTACCTTGTCCTTAACTCCCTGAGTTAAATGATATATCACACAAGCTAGTTAAAGCTACACAATAGGCTACTATTGCCGACGCTCCTATAATACTTTCTATCACCGCACTTATAGAACATTCTATCACTGCACCTATAATGCATTCTATCACCGCACCTATAATACATTATATCACCGCACAGTACTGTACTCTATTCCTAATCATACTCTAAGTTAGATATGATTAATAGAATACCATATGGCTATTCCGGTTGAAGATTGAGACTATGCAATCACAGACTGGATCTATGTCCGCCGATAAATATCAACACTTTGGCACTATAGTCTCTTTCTATAACACAATTCGGAATACTGCGCCGATCCTTAGCACTTCATACTTTTGGTCGACTAACTTGAACTTGTTTACCGCAACTGGTTTTAATTCGGGGCTTGAGTGACGTCACCAAATTGTCTAGACACATAGGCGTCGAGAAGTTGTTTTTCTCTTTATTTTTCCCAACTCAATGTTAACATCTGGCTGGTGTCCCCTTTCATCTGGGAAATTGTCTCCTGTCTGTGATCTAGAGAACCTTCTCCACATCACAAGACTCATCCGACGTCTGCCCAGACATTCCGTCTACAACATCAAAGGTTGACTACCGCCTTGCAGACGGATGGCGCCATTCTCCCGTCTCGAGCAACAACTTGTTAACAAAATGCCGACTGTGTGTAGACATTTGTCGCGACGTTCCACAGTCCCCTACTCATCAAATGATTGCCTGTTTTTGTAGACGAATGTCGGGTCTTTTTGTCATCGATCGAAACTATCAAGTTTTTTCGCGACAGTGATGCACCCATGATTCTCCCCCAGTAACAATCCTGTTCAGCATGTCTTCTCCTTCATCTTCGTATAGACAGAGATAATGCAAGGACAGGCCAAATCGGTTAATTTTGTGTTCCTCCTTTAATTGTCTGGGTACCCACCTTGAGCACATTTCTTAAATTTCAATCGATCATGCATTATGCTGTATGCTGAACCATGAGAGCAAATTATTGCAGATGCTACAGAGTCTATCGTTACTCGCCTGTCACCTCTAATCATCTCCTCCACCGCTGCATGGATGCTTCTGTTGTGATCTCAACAGGACGACTAGATCAGATTTCATCAACAATTTTAGAACGTCTTTGAGAAAACCTTTCTACCCAGCTATGCACCGCTTTACGGGACAAACATTTGTCAGCATAAACAGGAAGCATTTCCTTATGAATGCCCTTTGCAGTCAGTCCTTTTGCCCACAACAAACGCACAACAGCACGTTGCTCTTTGGTTGTACACTCCGTAAGCACTGTCGCCATTTTGTTTATGCGCTGCGCATGTGCATGAGACACCTAGCGCCACCTGACGAACGGGAATATAAAGTTCAATGTTGATGTCACCTAATTAAACCTGTAGAAAACACCAACTACATTTACCTGCCATCCCACAGAACTGTGTGATTTACGTATTGACTCGCCCTCGTATAAAAAGCGGGAGAGTGCCCGTTTATGGGCGTCATGTATATAGATTCCTAGACACTCTGCTATTCTCTCTGACCATCGTTTACGTGGTCGGCTCCTTTTTCTGCTTCCATTTGGTTTGCACATCATTGCTTGTTGTGACATACAGTTAGTTGGTGACATAGTTACATAGAGTTAGTTGGGAGGAAGATTATGCAGTAGAGTGCTTACTTAGTACTACTGATACGTGTGTGTTCTTTAATATTGGTGCAATTTGTCCAATGAGTTGGTTGGCTTTATTGAATCTATTTTCGATCTCTTCTTCTGATTTGCCATTTGTAGATATTATACTTCCTAAGTATTTAAAGCTCTTTACTTGTTTCAAGGGGTGTTCTTGTAGCTGAATCTTTGTTGTTTTTTCTTCTTTGGTTATAGTCATTACTCCTGTTTTACTGATGCTAATTTCCATGTTATGTTCCTTACACACTTCGTTTAGACTATTCATGTGGTCTTGTAATTCTGCTTCTGGTTTTGCGATTAATGCTTGATCGTCTACAAATAGGAGTACTTTAATAGTGTAATTTGCAGTTGGTTCTTCTTCTGTGTTCTGTTCGCCGTGTGGCTTTCTTGCGGTCTCTGTTTGGCTGGTTTCTTTAATATGCTGTTTATATAGGTTATGGACAAGAAGGGAGTGGGGGGGGGGGGGGGGCACAACCTTGTCGTATTCCGGATGTTCACAGTTGTTGTATACGCTTCTACATAAGTTTGTTAGATGTGTACTCATTCCATATAGTGTAAGGATTTCCAACATCTATCTACTCTGTCACACGCCTTTTCGTTTGGACAAAGACTAAGTAGCGTTTCATTAAATTCGATTGATTTTTCTATAAGATGTCTAAGAGTAAATATGACACCTGCGCATTCTTTGTTTTTCCTAAATCCAAGTTGTGTTTTGATTAGCTGGAGTTCTATCGTAGTTCGTAATCTTGTCTCAAGAATTTTGCAAACTATTTTTCCAGTATGACACAAAAGGGAAAAATGCCTCTGTATTGTGTGCAGTCTCTTTACTGCCTTTGTTTTTCCAAATTGGAGTAATTATGTCGTTTCGTCAGTCTCGTGAAGTCTGTTGTTCTACCCAAACATCGTTAAATAGTTTATGTAGCCATGCTGTTCCTGCTTTTCTTGCTGCTTTAATTAGTTCATTTGGTATTTCGTATTGTCCCGGTGATTTATTCAATGGCGCTAATCTGACAGCTTCTCTAATTTCTTCTTTCAGTATGTCTGGTTCTAGGTCTTCGATGGCATCTGTGTCGGGTTCCCGGATTCCTGTGGCATTTTGTAGCTCTCTTAGAAATTGTCCTTTGGAATGCATCCACCTGTCACGCGGTATACATGACACACCCATCACATTCTCTGCTGTCGACGAAGAGTGTGTATGGTTGGGTGACCTTGGGTAAGTTACCTAAGGATATTTTACATGCGTAATAGGGTATTCTGTATATGGTGCTAGACGCATATTTTTAATAGATAAATCCGCATTCCAAGGCCTATGGGATCAATATCATGCAGAACGTCTTAACTTCCCAAGATAATTTCTGGCACATATTTAGGCTGGGACGACCTAGGAGTCCATTTCAATTTAAAACAACAACAACAACAATAACAACAACAACAACAACAACAACAATGCGAATGGATCTAAATTCGAACCTATGGCTACAGGAAGGTTTACAAACGTCTAGTCGTTACGCCACCACGAGTCCCAAGATTTACCTAGCGATCAAAAAGTTTCCAGAGTAATTTTAGTAGCAATCATGTCGGTCAATTATGCACTATCCTCGTCTCTCCCCAGCTTGGACAGAAACAGCCCCAACCAGCGCCTCGAAGATCACATCAAACTACACCACCTACAACAGATTATGCAGGAGTTCTTCCAGCACACCCCTGACGACGACCTCCTGGTGCCCCAGGCGCCCGGCTACTTCTCGGGCAAGCTCCGCAGGCGTATCCCTGGCTCCATGAACCTGGAGGAGTTTAAGGACACCATCTTCAGGGTACTTGGAACTGATGAGTACGATGCTTATCTCCAGAAGCTGTTCATCAAGGTAATAGAACACAGAAACTACCTTATCAATATACAGCTTGTCTCTGAAATGGGCCACATGTATCCACCTCTTCGTCCTTCTCAGCTCCTGCTCCTCCTGATCCTAATCCTCCTCTTCCTTATCATCAAGCATCTCCTTCTTCTTCACCTTGTCGTTCTTCTACTACTTCTTCTCCATCGTCCTCCTCCTCTTCGTCTTCATGATTCTGTTCTTGTTCTTGTTCTTGTTCTTCTTCTTCTCCATATTATTAATCTGTCTCTCATAACTTCATATATTTTAGGTTTACCTCTGTTTCACTTGCCATGTGGTATACAAAGAAATTACTTTCTATTTTACTATTAACAGGTCTTCTCAGTGTTCACCTTAACCACTGCCAGAGTTTTTACTTTATGGCTTAAATTTATTCAAATATCGAAAGCCATGTAAGGTGACAAATCAATCATTCAGGTACCGTCCCCGAAATTAAAATTGGCTACAATGGATTCCCAACACTGTCTGTCTCTCGCCCTGACTATACATTCTGCCAGAAAGCTGTTCGTCCATCTCGTGATCTTCCCAATTGTATCATTGTCTACAGCTTGCTCGCTGGCCTTTAACCTTGTTCTCCAGTGTGGTTTTTATAAGAGTGTTGTGTCTGTTATCGTGGCTGATATATGTCACTTCTCTTTATTATTTCTTTGATCAACCCTCTTTTCATTCCCAGTTTTTCTAGAACCTCTGTATTTGGCTGTTTTTGTTTCCATAAAATTCGAGATATTCTTCTGAATATCCACATCTCCAGGGCTTCTATTCTACTTTTTAATTGTTTGTTCATTGTCCAGGCTCCCGCCTGATAAAAGTAAGACTCAAATTTATATCACCACCACCACCACCACCACCACCACCACCACCACCATCACCACCACCACCACCACCACCACCACCACCACCACCACCACCACCACCACCACCACCACCACCATCATCATCATCATCATCATCATCATCACGATAGTAAGTTCGAAGACTGGTGTTTTGTGATGACACCCCCTTACTGCCGGATGCTCTCACCAACTCTACAGAGATCAACATCTATCGGAGCCGCCTACGTCTTTCTTCTGTGATGTAGCTATTTCCTTGATGTTCTCTTCTACTTTACTCCTCACCTGGGTTTTTCTCATCAGTACTAAATACCAACCAATTCGATCAGATAAATACCAACGATAATAATAAAACCAACACGAACTGGAAATTTGATTTTAATAACAACTAATGGCAATACAACACAAGATCAGGGGGTGAGCATGGCCGAATGGGTAAGAGAACTCGCTCTTAAACTTCCGGTGCGCTGATGTTAAGGCAGCGGGTTCAACCCTTACACCGGTCAGTAGGACTAAAATGTTGACTTCTCGTCCCTTACTTGGAGACGTGACTTTAAAATTTTCTCAGACGTCGGTGTGGGATCGCCTGATGACAAGGGGCATTGGTGATAGGGAAAGCAAATCTATGCACACAAATCAGTTCATTGATACTAGAAGTAGTACCATGTGTATAGACTACGCTTGAGTTCAAAGCGAGTGTACGTTAAACAAACAAAAAATAATAAAACAACAACATAGGATCATGATGGAAACAATGAGCACATTTTAAGCGCTTTAAAACTGAAATAACTATAGGCAAAAAGCCGGTCTTCCAGGGAAGGGGTTAACGACTTTCTCCGTAATCCCGTATATCCACGTGAGGAACACAGCTGTGCGAGATTAGGCAGCGGATCGCGTAGCGTTGATTACTTAGGGGTATGTAAGCCGGTCGCTCAGAAGGCAATGGCAAACTACTGAGCATAATCTTGCCGAGAACATAAACAACAGGTGAAAAATGCTGGTGTTGACTGCAACGTCCTGTAAGGGATATGCAACTTGAAAAAAAAAAAAAACAATAGGCAAAACGAAAAGTAGCAATAACAACCAGATGATTCCAAATATGGAATAATAGACAACAGAATCAGGGATAACTTAGAAAGAACAACAAAAAGTAAAAAGGAAAAAAAAAATAAATAAATATCAGTATAACTAAAAAAAAAAAAAATAGAAATAAGCTTAATAAAATTATTGTAGTGAAAGGAATAACCATTTGCAACGAGCAAAAATCGAAGATATCGTCGGCGTAGAAAGAAATGAATGACAAAGGCAAAGTGGAACACCGCCAGAGGAAGTCGTCTAACGCACAAAGGACCATGAAATCATTATACCGCTCTATGAACCACCTTAAATATTCAAAGCCGTGGATTCCCTTAGTTAATTTAACCACAGAAGGAAGTCACAAACAATATGTTGCACGAATATTTTCCTGACATATTTCGCTGCGTCTCATCAGGTGCATTCAGCAGAGTTATAAATCATATGAAGTGAATAAATGAATAATATTTAAGCTAAAACAATTAAAACACATTGTCACAGGTCTTGTTCGAATGTGGGACATTTGTTATCGCCACGGTAATTTCAATTTTTAACGCGAAGATGATGCCTCAACACCTCATAAACAATGTCCATAAAGTGAACAAAGATTAAGCGTTTAGTATACTGTACTGTATTCGGGAAACAATAAGCGATTGCTAAAATATAGTGAGACGTTAACAATTAACGGTCCCAGTCGGTTTTATGCAAACGGAAAGACTTCGTGTTAAATGTACTTCCCAAGATATTTTCTGACACTTTTACTTCCCAATTCACGTCCTGGTGCCGATGTCAGGTTGGGTCGACCTGGCAGCGCCGGTCAATGTTCAAATCCCGCTCCGGTGGGAACTCGAACTTGTGACCACCGGGCAGGCAGGCGTGTGTCTAGCTTCTAGGTCACCTCGACCATACCCCCTTCTCTTCCCCCGGGTGAAATAAACAATAACTGGGCATTGTCTTTCACAACAGCTGGATACTCTGTCTGAGGCTTTCTTGGACTGGAACGAGTTTTGTACCCATCTATTGTTGCTGTCGTACCCATCTATTGTTGCTGTTGTAACCATCTATTGTTTCTGTTGTAACCATCTAATGTTGCTGTTGTAGCCATCTATTGTTGCTGTTGTAACCATCTATTGTTTCTGTTGTAACCATTTATTGTTTCTGTTGTAACCATCTATTGTTGCTGTTGTAGCCATCTATTGTTGCTGTTGTAGCCATCTATTGTTGCTGCATAATAAATGTCTGTCTCATACCACTACCTTCAATATTGGAGTACCGCAAGGCTCTATTCTTGGCCCTCTATTGTTTGCCATATATATTAACGATCTACCTTTGCATCTTTCGTCGTCCTGCGATCTATTTGCAGACGACTGTACAGTGTACACAAATGCTGAAAACTGTATTTTATTGGAGTCGTCTTTACAACAAGAATTAAATAATGTAGTTAGATTGAGCTATTCAAACCGTATGCAAATTAACATCACTAAAACAAAATCAATGTTACTAACAACCAGACAAAGACTTCAGACTTTAAGCTCACACACATCACTTCAACTTCACATCTATAACATGCCAGTAGAAAGTGTAATTGAGCACAAAACATTAGGCATAATCATTGATAGAAACCTAACCTTTAATTCCCACGTTCAAGCGCTTATTAAACAAACAGCGAAAAAAGTCTACCAACTCGCCAAAATTAAAAACTTCCTTGATGAGGACACAAGGAAACTATTCTATACTTCTCATATACAGACACACTTTGACTACTGCTCTACAATCTGGGACGGTTGTTCTAATTCAAACACCAAGCGACTTTACTCACTCCAGAAACGGGCCATGAGTCTAATTTATAACAAACATTTATCTGACAATCCTAGCCTGTATAAACGCCTTCAGTTACTACCACTCATCAAACGCCAGCTTTTCAATAAAGCTAAACTAATTCACAAAATCCTGCATCGAAATGCCCCAAATTACCTTTGGCCATTGTTTAAATATAATGCTAGACACAGTAAACGTTTAAATATATTACACATTCCGAAGCCTAGGATTGACTTATACAAAACAAGCTTAACGTACTCTGCAGCTCAGCTGTGGAACAATCTTCCACAAGAAATCAAAGACATCACCAATCCCTATTCATATAATAGCAAATTACTCGAACACTATCTCAGTACGGATTATTTTCCCCCTTAATAATAGAGATAATAATAATAATAACAAAACCCTAGTATAACAGCCAGTCCTCTTTTGGTAGGCCAGTATATTCCACATGGCTTATAACAAGTGTCTGACCATTATCTAATTTTACTGTGTCGTGTAGTTTTGATGTTTGCATTTTGCCCATGCCTTTATAATACATATCTTTTATATTGTTGCTGTTCTCTGTTAGCCTTGAATGATGTGTGAATGAAATAATGTATGAAAGAGAATGATAGAAGGGCAGAATGTTAGACGGGCCTGCGTGCCCAATTCTTAACCCTTTGAAAATAAAGTTTGTTCGTTCGTTCGTTCGTTCGTTGTAGCCATCTATTGTTGCTGTTGTAACCATCTATTGTTGCTGTTGTAACCATCTATTGTTCCTGTTGTAGCCATCTATTGTTGCTGTTGTAACCATTTATTGTTGCTGTTGTACCCATCTATTGTTGCTGTTGTACCCATATATTCTTGCTGTTGTACCCATATATTGTTGCTGTTGTAACCATCTATTGTTGCTGTTGTAACCATTTATTGTTGCTGTTGTAACCTTCTATTGTTGCTGTTGTAGCCATTTATTGTTGCTGTTGTAACCATCTATTGTTGCTGTTGTAGCCATCTATTGTTGCTGTTGTAACCATTTATTGTTGCTGTTGTAGCCATCTATTGTTGCTGTTGTAACCATTTATTCGTGCTGTTGTAACCATTTATTGTTGCTGTTGTAACCATTTATTGTTGCTGTTGTAGCCATCTATTGTTGCTGTTGTAGCCATCTATTGTTGCTGTTGTAGCCATTTATTGTTGCTGTTGTAACCATCTATTGTTTCTGTTGTAACCATCTATTGTTGCTGTTGTAGCCATCTATTGTTGCTGTTGTAACCATCTATTGTTTCTGTTGTAACCATTTATTGTTTCTGTTGTAACCATCTATTGTTGCTGTTGTAGCCATCTATTGTTGCTGTTGTACCCATCTATTGTTGCTGCATAATAAATGTCTGTCTCATACCACTACCTTTAATATTGGAGTACCGCAAGGCTCTATTCTTGGCCCTCTATTGTTTGCCATATATATTAACGATCTACCTTTGCATCTTTCGTCGTCCTGCGATCTATTTGCAGACGACTGTACAGTGTATACAAATGCTGAAAACTGTATTTTATTGGAGTCGTCTTTACAACAAGAATTAAATAATGTAGTTAGATGGAGCTATTCAAACCGTATGCAAATTAACATCACTAAAACAAAATCAATGTTACTAACAACCAGACAAAGACTTCAGACTTTAAGCTCACACACATCACTTCAACTTCACATCGATAACATGCCAGTAGAAAGTGTAATTGAGCACAAAACATTAGGCATAATCATTGATAGAAACCTAACCTTTAATTCCCACGTTCAAGCGCTTATTAAACAAACAGCGAAAAAAGTCTACCAACTCGCCAAAATTAAAAACTTCCTTGATGAGGACACAAGGAAACTATTCTATACTTCTCATATACAGACACACTTTGACTACTGCTCTACAATCTGGGACGGTTGTTCTAATTCAAACACCAAGCGACTTTACTCACTCCAGAAACGGGCCATGAGTCTAATTTATAACAAACATTTATCTGACAATCCTAGCCTGTATAAACGCCTTCAGTTACTACCACTCCGCAAACGCCAGCTTTTCAATAAAGCTAAACTAATTCACAAAATCCTGCATCGAAATGCCCCAAATTACCTTTGGCCATTGTTTAAATATAATGCTAGACACAGTAAACGTTTAAATATATTACACATTCCGAAGCCTAGGATTGACTTATACAAAACAAGCTTAACGTACTCTGCAGCTCAGCTGTGGAACAATCTTCCACAAGAAATCAAAGACATCACCAATCCCTATTCATATAATAGCAAATTACTCGAACACTATATCAGTACGGATTATTTTCCCCCTTAATAATAGAGATAATAATAATAATAACAAAACCCTAGTATAACAGCCAGTCCTCTTTTGGTAGGCCAGTATATTCCACATGGCTTATAACAAGTGTCTGACCATTATCTAATTTTACTGTGTCGTGTAGTTTTGATGTTTGCATTTTGCCCATGCCTTTATAATGCATAT
This sequence comes from Cepaea hortensis, assembly GCA_963921405.1. Classification (NCBI taxonomy): domain Eukaryota; kingdom Metazoa; phylum Mollusca; class Gastropoda; order Stylommatophora; family Helicidae; genus Cepaea; species Cepaea hortensis. The sequence goes on from OY992876.1 coordinate 11,129,601, forward strand.
CTTTTATATTGTTGCTGTTCTCTGTTAGCCTTGAATGATGTGTGAATGAAATAATGTATGAAAGAGAATGATAGAAGGGCAGAATGTTAGACGGGCCTGCGTGCCCAATTCTTAACCCTTTGAAAATAAAGTTTGTTCGTTCGTTCGTTCGTTCGTTGTAGCCATCTATTGTTGCTGTTGTAACCATCTATTGTTGCTGTTGTAACCATCTATTGTTCCTGTTGTAGCCATCTATTGTTGCTGTTGTAACCATTTATTGTTGCTGTTGTACCCATCTATTGTTGCTGTTGTACCCATATATTCTTGCTGTTGTACCCATATATTGTTGCTGTTGTAACCATCTATTGTTGCTGTTGTAACCATTTATTGTTGCTGTTGTAACCTTCTATTGTTGCTGTTGTAGCCATTTATTGTTGCTGTTGTAACCATCTATTGTTGCTGTTGTAGCCATCTATTGTTGCTGTTGTAACCATTTATTGTTGCTGTTGTAGCCATCTATTGTTGCTGTTGTAACCATTTATTCGTGCTGTTGTAACCATTTATTGTTGCTGTTGTAACCATTTATTGTTGCTGTTGTAGCCATCTATTGTTTCTGTTGTAACCATCTATTGTTGCTGTTGTACCCATCTATTGTTGCTGTTGTAACCATCTATTGTTTCTGTTGTAACCATTTATTGTTTCTGTTGTAGGCATTTATTGTTGCTGTTGTAGCCATCTATTGTTGCTATTGCACCCATCCATTGCTTCTGTTGTAGCCATCTATTGTTGCTGTTGTCAATCTATTGCTGCTGTTGTTACCCATCTATTGTTGCTGTTGTAACCATCTATTGTTGCTGTTGTACCCATCTATTGTTGCTGTTGTAACCATCTATTGTTGCTGTTGTAACCATCTATTGTTGCTGTTGTAGGCATTTATTGTTGCTGTTGTAGCCATCTATTGTTGCTGTTGTAACCATCTATTGTTGCTGTTGTACCCATCTATTTTTGCTGTTGTAATCATCTATTGTTGCTGTTGTAACCATCTATTGTTGCTGTTGTAGGCATTTATTGTTGCTGTTGTAGCCATCTATTGTTGCTATTGCACCCATCCATTGCTTCTGTTGTAGCCATCTATTATTGCTTTTGTCAATCTATTGCTGCTGTTGTTACCCATCTATTGCTGTTGTTGTTATCCATCTATTGTTGCTGTTGTCAATCTACTGTTACTGTTATACCCATCTATTGTTGCTGTTGTAACCATCTATTGTTGCTGTTGTAACCATCTATTGTTGCGGTTGTAGCCATTTATTATTGCTATTGTAGCCATCTATTGTTTCTTTTGTATCCATCTATTGTTGCTGTTGGCAATCTATTGTTTCTGTTGTTACTCATCTATTGTTGCTGTTGTCAATCTATTATTATTGTTGTAGCCATCTATTGTTGCTTTGCTATTGCTACCCATCTATTGTTACTGTTGTACCCATCTATTATTATTGTTTCACCCACCTATTATTGCTGTTGTACCCATCTTTTGTTGCTGCTGTAGCCATCTATTGTTGCTGTTTCAACCATCTATTGTTATGTCTTTCCCAACAGTTGGACACTCTGTCTGACGGTTTCGTGGATTGGAACGAGTTTTGTACCCACCTATTGTTGCTGTACCGAGAGAATGATTATCTGCACACTAAATATGATCTGCCTTTTGTTGAGGAAGCCAAGATCCGCCATATTGTTCACAACAGGGTAAGTGGTACGTTAGCGTTTCTGATACTGTGTACGTTTTACTATCTGGCAGGTATGTTATAATTACTGGTACTTTGTACGTATTACTATCTGGCATGTGAAAGACACGTGGATACGGACAGCGGGATTTATAACGTAGAATAGGTTTACCAGCGTCCTGGGAGGTGAAAGAGGACATATGACAAGGACAGGACATAAGTATGCCATGGATAGGACATAGACGGGACTACAGTATCCTTCTACAGGCAGGACATAAGGACATAGACAGGACAAGGTCCCTGAGCAGTACAACCTTGCACTGAATGACCTGAGACACCAGTCAACAACAGACGGGGTGAGGACAGGACGACAACCAGAATACAGAGACATCTGACATAGCACGATTATTGCGGACCACACGGGGTCACACACCACGTGACCACAGGACTGAGGGCTAGAGAGATCAGACTGGACAGGACCGTGATAGAGGACGGATGCGAGTGACTTGGCGAGCGAATGTACTGATTGCCGACATGACAGCTTGTCTCTGCTGAGCGAATGAGGCAGTGATTTGCCGATGTGCTGTGTGTGAGACAGCTGCGTTACGAATAGCATGAATGCTTTTTGTGGCTGAGTATTTGATCGTACTTACAAGGGGCTTCTCATAAGTCTTTAGCCTGAGCATGAAGGAGTAGGTGGAGAAAATTGAAATTTGGCACAGTGCTTATTCCTTCTCAATGTAGATACCACCTGAATTTATGCATTTCTGCCATCTCTGCGTGACCTTGAAAAGACTTTCAGAATAAAACAACCTATTTTTCGAACTAAACCAGTTATCACAAGCCAGTATGACATCTTCGTCACTGTTAAGACGATTTCCTTTCCGCTGTTTTTTACGATTTGGTGAATCCAAGTCTCATCTACCGTCCCCATGGTCATTTACATGTTTTCGACCGCCACATGTTGAGCAACTGGCCATAGCAATCAACCCGTGTTTGTTTCTGTTCACATGTCAGCAGGCGCGGAGCACACTCTTTTCTCATGTTCAGTCTGTTGTGTAAAATTTTAAAAACTTTACTCTTACTCAGTTTTGCTGAACCCGATATCTTTGCAATTGTCATTTTCCTATCCTGGTCTATGATTTTCTTCACTTTTGCAGCATTTGCATCATTGCATTCTGAGGACGGTCGTCCTGGTCTTGGCAGATCTGAAACTTGAGAGCGGCCACACTTAAACTGCAAACACCAATTTTTTACAGAAGCATACGAAGGAAAGACTTCCTCAAACACTGGCCCCATCTCCCTGTGTATTTCTGTAGGTGTTTTACCCTGTAACATCAAGAATTTTATCACAGTCCTGGCGTCTGATTTCTCCATTCTTCTGACAAACCGTTGGATGTGCAGATCTGGTCAATAGGGTGTGTTGTGCCATGCACCATATGGGAACAACCACTTGAGGTGGGACATTCATAATTCATATGTCCATTACAAATTGAATGAACTATACATGTGCCAAATTTAAATTTCCTCCGCCTACTCCTTCATGGTCAGGCTAAAGACTTATGAGAAGCCCATTGTATAATGTATCATATTGATAGAATTCAATGTGCTAACGCGACAACGTACGTTAAATAAATAATATTAGTTTTACATGCATTTTTACCTTGACACGTTTGTGTATGCATGGATCTACTGTCTCTGTCGCACCCATGACAACGAGTAATAACTGAGACGTTGACGGGGTTAATATTTAATCGTTAAAAATCTTGTTTATTGTAGTTTTGATTTCCTGACGACGATATTTCTTTACGTCATCTTTTCGCCAGCGTCGTACTGGGACACAATGGGGGAAAATATTTGCATATCCTTTAAAGGACATCGCAGTCAACCCCAGCATGTTTTTGTCTGTTTGTGATTTGTTGGCAAGTTTACGTTCAGTAGTTTGCCATTGCTTTGTAAACTATTAGCACTCATACCATTGTATGAAAACCAGCGCAAGGCGGTGTGATATTAAATCTCCCGCAGCTGTGTGTCGAAGCCGGTATGCGGGGTTGTGAATTGCTTTCCTAACCTCTTCGGAACAGCAAAGCAAAAGAGGAAAGCAAAAAAGATGCTAACGCTGTACCTCTCCATCCATGCCGTAGGATGCCACCAAGGCGGTCCCGTCCATGTGTTACTGGGACCCTTAAGGGAAGTAAAGAATAATAACATAATGTAACTTGCTTTACTTGGTTATTTCAGGATTTGAGGTTTAAAGATTGAGCACAGCCCACTACTGACAACGCCGATCGTATTCCGGTACGAACCTTGGGTCTTGTCCACGTCAGATTGGAAACACTGGACTCGAGTTTCGCTCTCGTTTGAGCTCGTCACTAATGCCATCCCTAACTGGACCCGGGATCGAACTCCAGTTTACTGGCGTGTGGGGCGGATGTGTAACCACTTAACCACATGACCCACGCTACTTGCGACCAAATTATCATACAAATAAATCAATGTGATCATTGCTCGCTGAACTTTAGGCGCCTGGTGTGCCTTACCAAGAAGACCTGATCATTCTGGGCCATATCGAATGTCAGTCGCGGCGATCGGGCAAACTTTGAGCTATAGCCTACAACGGGCGACGCTGTGATCTTCTAGTATGATAATTTGGTAGCATCTAGAGTGAGCCACGTGGTTAAGTGGATACACACCCGCCTGACATACCAGTGATCCGGAGTTCCATCTCGGGTCCGGTCGGGGATTATTAATTTGCCATACATGTCGTAAGACGTCACCAAGAAGGGATGTGTATAGTGCTATCTTCTTCATTCCGTAGAAACACTGTAGCTCTAAAATTCCACCGACCATGAATACGTCTACAGATAGAGGGAGAAACAAAGGAAATGAAAGTAGGTTCTTCCAGCAGACGTTTTAAAAAGGGTAAAAAAAATCAAGATGATCGACGCCAGTGCACGGGGTTTTCAATTCAATTAAATTTTATTCTAAAAGGGTTACAAATTGGGCACGCAGGCCCGTCTTACATTCGGCCCTTCCAATCACTCATCTTTCACTCATCAATAGTGCATGATACATTCAAATAGGAAAATACATTGCAAAATGAATGTTGTAAACATAAACAATGCATCTTACAATGTTATGAGTCACATCCCTCACTAACCCACACATCCCCCTCTCACCCACATACACCCCAACTCACCCACACACATCTCTATCCACCCGCACACAACTCCAATTCACACATATCACCCACCCATACACAAACACCTCCATTCATCCACACACACCCCCACCCACACACACCTCCACCCATCCCCACACTTCCACACACCCACCCATCCACCCACCCACACCCTCACCCAGCCATACACATCCCCCACCCACCCATACACGTCCCCCACACCCACCCAATCCACCCACACACCCCACCCACCCAACCCCACACACCCCCACCCACACCCCCACCCACACACCCACCAACCCACCCTTCCCTATTAAAACACATCCCCCTCCACACACATCTCTCCACAAACACATCCATCCCCCAGCCCACACACACCCACCCATCCATATCCACACACCTCCAACCACCAGCCAAACACTTATACTCCAACCACACATCCCCGCACCCCCCCCCCCCCTCCCCACCAATCAACACAACCCTCACCCACACACCCACATTCACATCCCCCCACCAACCCACACAACCCCCCCCCCCCCCCAACACTCACACACTTCCTACCATCCACCCAAACACTCCCACCCACACACACACACTCCCTCACCCACACACATGGGTTTTATCCCATATGGCTTGTCTCTTTCCACAGGGTGGCCTGCCGAAAGCATCACACAAAGCACGAATTCATTAGTTCCAGCGACAACAAACACGAGTCTCCGAGAAAACTGCATTCGTGAACCAAACGACTTAGGCTGGAATCGAACCCACAACCTTCGGGGCGCGAGGCAGACGCGTAACCACTTGGTCACGAAGGTCCTTTTCCAGAAGATATCTAGCGTGATGTGGAGAAGTTCGAAAGGATTCCAGGTGGCAGATGTTTTCCTTTCTTCTAGGGAAGTTTGCAGAATTGGCACCTGGAATGTTAGAACTATGTATGCATCGGGAGGGACAAGGCAGGTGGTGGAGGAGGTGGTAGTATAGCTCGAACAGCCTTTGTCTGGAATCAACATATCAACAGAAACAGAGGAAGACCTAAAACACACGTAGGAGAGATGTATATACAGACATATAGGGAGGCTTGGACGGAGCTGCATGGGGTAGCTACGGAAATGACGGCTGGGGGACGAAGGGCGAAAGAAGAAGAATTCGTCGTTTTCATATCACCTCTCGTTATCCTCGGTAGTTGCATTAATGTAATCAATTGTTCATATTTTGTTTGCCTCTCAAAATTCAGCAAGAACAAACATCAAAAATTGTGGCGGTTCACAGTCCAGTTAGATACGTAACCATAAGCAAGGTAAGGCATCGTCACCGTGGCCTGTATTTTCGTAAGTTTAATATAAACATATTGATATATTTGTAATATTGACTTTTGTATAAATTTACAAACATGGTGTTCGTTTAATCTCACTGACTTGTTCATTCCACAGACAAACACACATGCACACATATACACACACTCAATGGGTAGTGAGATTGGACGCCCGTGTGTATTGTTGCGCACGTAAAAAATCCCTTGACAGTTGGAAATAAAAAAAGAGTAGCCTAACGGCGCTGCCCGGGCAATATTTTGAGTTAAAAATCTACCCAAGGTATTTCAGGATCCTCGCCGGTGCTACAGAGTTCGTGCACTGAGCTGAGATTCTCCGGACTCAGGCTTGATTTAGGAGTAGAATGGACCAATTATGGGTTACATCCGTGTGCCATGATGTTGATCCATTGACTAAACTAAACTAAAATAAACACACACTCAAACACACTAACAAACAAACACCTTGTTGGCAGTGTCCTTCCACAAGCTTTAGGTATATCTTTGCCAACATACTCCACCCCAATGCCCAAAGAAAGTGTGGACGGATAACGAGATGCTACATGTATGTATATATGTATGTATGCTGTCAAGCCAGTTGTAGTAGTCGTAGTAATATGGTTCCAGCTTCACTGCAGCGGGTCGTATCATGTCATCGTCTTGCTCGTATCTAGGTAACTAAACTTGGGTTCATACAGGCAACAATAAATCTGTTCGCTATGAGATCGAATATTTATTGTATTTACATATACAGTATGCGTTGGCGCAGTGGGTAAACAGACCCGCGCTATATTACATATCACAGATAGTGAACATCAAACACATAGGTATCATACAACAGTCTAGCAAACTATCTAGCCTATGTCTATATATCTATTGATATCTATAGAGTCCCCCTCAGGCAGGCCCTGTTGCCTCTCTCAAGTCCGTCTGTCCTCTGCCGGTCCACACGTGTCCCAATCCGACACGGGTGGTAACTCTGTCCGAGTTCCTCGAGGACCCCGCAATAGGCGGGCCACATCAGTGTCCACGGAACCCTGGACTCAATGACCAGTCCTTCTAGAAGGCTCTAGATTACTCGGGCCTGGAGTGACTCTCTTCTATCCCTTGGGCTGGAGTTGCAGCCCTTTAGTTAATATCTCTAAAGGTGAGGCGGTGACATATCATAATTGCTCCGTTCCTGTGCCAACGAAAATCACATAAAACGGTCATCATTATTCCATGCGAATTTGTGAAGGAAACCCTAGCTTCGATAATACAAAATCGCCAGAGTATCGATAGCAGGCTGTCTCCCCACATACTTGAGGTTCCAATTTATAATATGTCTCCCCACAGACTTGAGGTTCGAATTACAATATACCTATCCACAGGTGTGAGGTTCGAATTTATAATATACCTCCCTATATATGTGAATTTCCAATTTATAATATGTCTCCCCACAGACGTGGGGTTCAAAATTGCAATGTGTTGATTGAAAAAGTTATGTATATTTTTTTTTTTTTTTTTCCCGCGTTTCCATCCTGTTTTCAGGATATTGCGGTCAACACCAGCATCTTTCAGCTGTATGTTGATTCCTAGGCTAGATTACGCTCATCAGCACGCCACAGCTTTCTGGGCCTTTAATATTGTATATATGTGAAAAATGGACAATAATCAGACAAGCTAAGCTGAACAACATCTAATAGCAATAGTGATTTAGTTTCTTGGCAACATCCAAAGATTACCATAGATGGACAAATTGAAAGAGAGAATTTTTCAAGAAGCACATGAAAACCGTACAGTAACTAGAGAAATTAGACGTAGACAGTCAAACTTGTGTTACATGTAATCATGATCTAGTAAAGCTCACAATCTTTTTCTCGTTTTATTGTGATTCATTCATTGCTTTGTTAAGCTTCACTGCAGTTCCCCTTATTCTAAAGATTTGTGGGCACGTTATTATAAAAAATAAACTTGAATATTTAGTGACAATTGGCAAATGTGATGGGGAAAAAGCAAGAGTAAGACAAAGACATGCGTGTATGGACGGCTTGGCTACATAGCGTAGACGGGACAAGAACACAGATGTTATCTAAGACTAGTGATTGTATGAGACAATGAACAATGACCGCCCACTCCTATCCGCATGATTCATAACGATGATATATTCTTTTAAGTCAGTGTAGCAGCCTACCTTTCTGTTTGCTACTGTTAAAAACACTGGTGGAATTTGTATACTCCACCTGTGGATTTTATACTCCACCAGGAAGGGGCAATCTGCGTATGGCACCCGACTATGACCATGGACAAGCATTACGTCATATCTGATCACGTGGATGACCAGAAGCGACGCTTCAAGATGTGGGTCACGGACGCCGCGTACATGAGGAACTGTGAGAAGATTGCCATTGGTTCAACCAGCCGGGATATCCGCTTTTACGACGTGTCGTCCTCCCAGTATTTCGAAGAATATCACTTGTTCGGTAAGTCGTTTTCTCTCCTATATTTATATCATAAGGTTATGACAGTAACGTGTTTGTGGAGCATTTCACGACAAACACATTGGTCCGGATTCAAGTCCCAGTGCGGAAGAAACGTGGCCACTAGGTTACAGCTTCCGCCTGTTTCAGAAGCGCTTAATTGGCTTCCAGAAAGGGACTGAGAAGTTAAATACAAGCATTGGTACATCATATGCTGTTTAAAAAAAAAACAACGCTTAGCTGTCGAAGGCACGCAGATAGCCGCAATCTTCATATTCAATAACATTTCTAATGTAATGAGTTAATTGTTCACATTGCACACAAGAATACCTTAGGGTTCAGACAATCAATTGACAGTTGGTTTGCATCTGGGTCACGAGAGATTTTTGGCGAACGAGCTTTCCCGTGAGTTTAGTGTGTGGCCTCTTTCTTGCATCGATTAGAGATTGGCATCTCCTGGGCATGGATGCGATCAGACGTCTGATGTGGGCCTGTGGGATGGCTGCCGACTCTTCCTGGAGTGCCTGGAACAGATCACGACGATTGGCTGGAGCAACGACTTGGCGACAAACACGTCTATGCAGCTCATCTCACAGGTACTCAACCGAACTCATGTTTGGAGACAGGGATGGCAAGGGAAGGGTGAGAATGTTATTGGCAGTTGGGAACTGCGTGGTCAACCGTGCACAATGGGGTCTGGCATTGTCCTGTTGAAACACTGAACTTTGGGTAGCCAAAAGTGGAAGGGCAAGGGGTCGAAGAATTTCATTGACGTATCGTTGCACATTAAAGCCTCATTCAATGTGAACCAATTGACTCCTTCCGCTGTAACTGATCATTCCCCACACCCTTGCACCTCCACCAACGTGCGGTCGAGCTTTATTACCGCAATTGTGGGCACAACGTTCATTTCACCCACGGTAGGCTCTTCTCCGACTGTCATGACGCTGAAACAAAAATAAAGATTCGTCACTAAACCAGACACATCCCCATTCGTTGTCTCAGCGTTGCCAATGGTGGGTTGTGCTCAATATTTACATCCCCATTCGTTGTCTGATGCCCAAGGACGATGCTGATTAGCCCAAAGAAGTCGATTTTGACAATTGTGGCGTGTAAAGACAGGTCCATGATGAGGTGTCGTTGTGCTCGAAGTCCAGCGACATGAGGTCTATTCTGGAGTTTGCTCCGACACATGACGTCTTACTGGTAATGGCTACTACTACTACTACTACTACTACTACTACTACTACTACTACTACTACTACTACTACTACTACTACTACTACTACTACTACTACTACTACTACTACTATTACTACTACTACTACTACTACTACTACTACTACTACTACTACTACTACTAATACTACTACAACAACAACAACTACTACTACTACAACTACTACTACTACTACTACTACTACTACTACTACTACTACTACTACTACTACTACTACTACTACTACTACTACTACTACTACTACTACTACTACTACTACTACTACTACTACTACTACTAATACTACTACAACAACAACAACTACTACTACTACAACTACTACTACTACTACTACTACTACTACTACTACTACTACTACTACTACTACTACTACTACTACTACTACTACTACTACTACTACTACTACTACTACTACTACTACTACTACTTCTACTACTACTACTACTACTACTACTACTACTACTACTGCTGCTGCTACGTTTTTCTCCAAGCTAAGTGCTCTGTAATCGTGATATCGCATTTTTAACGAGGAAGGAAACTGGTCTCATACCTCAAACAGTAATTTATACAATTGAAGGCACATTGTACTCTCCTACAATGGATTCTACTACTGAATTTCGTTTTATCGTTTGAACGAATTGTGAATCAAAGACTGACAGTTAGAGCATTGCTTTACTGATCCGACCGCTTCTACAGCTTGTCTTATTCTAGACGTATTGGTGCACTACCTTTCCTCTGGAGAAAACTAGGCAGGCCGAGGGAGGGATCACTTTACAAGGGCAACATACGGTCTCTACAATTCAGCCCAGGCGTTGTGCTATGGAGAGGTAT